>WEXE01000919.1:0-12663 GCA_011035825.1 Fusarium cf. hostae | reverse complement strand
TTGGAAGGTTTTCCGGCAGAGACGGGAAAGGATTGAGGATTAATTAATAGAATAAGCAGATAATAGGATCTTATTGAACTAATTAGGCTATCAGTCTCTTTTAGATAACTTTTGTAAAATTACACTTAGTATGTAATAGGCTGCCCCTATGATTGCGAGCTATAATAGCCTGGCTTTAAATAATAGTAAGTTATTTAGCTCTTGTTTTATTTCTTATTTATTAGGTATATATATTAGTAATTATTTCTTATTAGTTATAGGTATATATTAATTAACTAAGAAAGTTTTACTAGCTTATTAATCAGCTAGAAATAAAATGAAATAAAATAGAAATTGATAAATTATGTTTTTATTCGCAGGGGTCTAAGGGATTCCTCCCTATTTGGATAATCGATGCGATATACGTGCTGTATCTTGTTTTCTTTTTTAGAGGACATGTTATAAGAATCAAATAGTAACTAAATTTCAAACTCGTAAATGGAAACTATCATATCATCCGCATGCGTTAAACCCCAAACTGTCCAGAACGTCCGAACGATCTTCTCCATCCAGTCTGAACCTCCATAGACAGGGTCAATAGATGGCCTGACAAAAATCTTGGAACCGCGACATTCCATGTGCCGGATACATATACACATCAACTAATCACTCAACATGACTCATAACCTTCCCCTTGGAATCAGAATCTTGGCCGGATCGTCGTTCGGTTTCATAAGGATTGACATAGGTCGTTGCAAACTTCCTCGCGGAGACGCCCTGATCGAATAGCATGTCCAGCTCTGCATAAGAGCGATCCTTGGGCCCTGGGAGTCGGAAATAAGCCCACACAAAACACAAAGCGCAGTTACCGGCCCAGAAGAATGCCGATTAAGCTCCCCAGTTCCATGCCGTTGGGTTCAGCGAATATAAGCCGATGTTATTAGTGTATGCAACCCCAACGATGCTGTAGGCATTTCGCGCTAACACAATCGTTCTTTGGCGAAGTCTCGGCGACGGCAGCTCAGCGACGAGGGAGTAACAGACGGGGCCGACTGTGATGTCATAGGTGAAAGTGTAAACAAGAAGCAGTGATCCGATTTCCCAGGAGCGACTAGCTGCCTTTGGAGGAATGCCTAGCCATCCGGTGACGAAGAGGATCACAGTAAGGAGGAAGAGGCCCCATACGTAGATCTTACGGCGACCTACCCGGGCCATCAACGGCCAGGACAGCACCGTACCAATAAAACCCAGGGCGAATTGGGCGATCGTCAGGTCGAAAGCGGAAGAATCTGCAAGACCGGCCTGCTCGTAGAAATATGTCGAATTGCCCATGAAGGAGGAACCACAGATGGTCTGGCAGATCCAGGTCAGGCATGCAATCTCAGTCCTACGGAGATTAACTCGTCCCCGGAAGCAGTCCAGGTACCCAGTGCCCTCGCTGATCTTCCTCTCAACCTGGTCAGTGTGGATCATCATGGCCACGGCCTCGTCAGCGTTGACGGTTGTACCTTTCAATTGCAGACGCTCCACCGACCGTTTAGCTTCCTCTACTCGGCCCTTGCGGATGTACCACCAGGGAGACTCCGGGGCAAGCAACACAGCAATGAGGATCGGGATTGGCCATATCCATTGAACCGCAAAGGGGATCTTATATGACCATTTACTATTCATACTGACGGTCCCGCGCAGCACGCCCGAAGCAATAAGTTGCCCGATAACCCAGCAAAGATTAACATAAGTTGTCAGATAGCAACGAAGGTGAATCGGGCAAACTTCAGCGACGTAGGTCGTAGTCAGCGTCTGAAAGACTCCCCATGGGAGGCCGCAGAGGATCTCGCCCACCAGCAGCATCGACAGGCTAACAGAGAAGAATTGAATGAAAATGAAGGCAGTCATCATGACGAGCGCACCCGCCAGGACCTTTTTGTACCCAAAACGGTCACATCGATCGAGCATAGCATCAACAGCGCTCAAAAAACACGTAATCTTCTCTTCATCCTTTCTGGGGATTATAATATCGGGATCGCCCTCAGATGGACCTTATCCAAGAATATAGTCTATCCCCAATGAACTGATTTTAGGGAGGCGTGTCATTGCCTGTAGGATGTCTCGCCAGACATGTTTGTATGTGATTTGCCGTCTTGTACGCTCTAGCCACAAGCTTGTCGCTGCGAGCTTGATCTCTTTGCTGTGCTTTGTCTTCACATGGGCTAGTAAGAGCTTTTCGCTGATAGAGCGAAGACCTCAGTGTTTACAGGCTGAACCCTTGTATACCGTAAGGTTTGGGTGAGGCGGCGAGCCGTTTGGTCGCAGTGGAAGTGTCTCTGGGTTTGGAAGATTAAGAGAATAGATTAGAGGCTTCAAACCACGGCGGGCAGACTTAGGTATATGATGTTTGTCGCCTGGGTGACGCGGCGCGCGCGTAGGGTTAATGGCGAAGCCGCATTCGATGCAAATCATTGCTGGCTCTGGCGAATTGTAGTACAACCCGAGACTCGAGCTTTTGGAGCTGACTCGACCGCAATGTGACAATAGCATCAGTGTACGTCGCGAGGCCTGTCATATTGATAAAGTTGAGAAGGTAGCAAGAGGATCGGATACCCTCTATGAAGCCACATTTAGCCAAGAATAAAGAGAGAGCTTGATTGCTGCTTCCTTCCTCCTAGTTTAAGAGCGCGGTCGTCTACATGGTTGGCACGGGCCTTCGTGGAAGAAACGCGGCGCATTTCGCGTTCTCGGTTTACAGGCCCAGATGGAAATGCGGCGCATTTCTGGTCTACATTCTTGAGTAGGGTGGATAATGTCAGCCGTATTGCGGTGCTTGACGAGAGGAACGAAGTTCGAGCTGAGATTACCGAGATGCTCGGCCGAGAAAATGATACCGAGGTTGCAAAGATAGCATAGCTTAGCAAGAAAGATATCTATAAGGCATATGGCTCGATAGTCGTATACCTTAAAACGTTTAGAAGCTAGGCGATTTATTACCGAAGGATTCTTTATAGCTGGAGGAGAATCCGGTACTATGAAGACGTTTGAATGTCGTGACTGCCCCAAGCAATATTATAACTGCTAATAGATCACGAACTATAAAGCTTATTAGTGCGATAGACTATAAGTCTGTGGAAGGTGCGCGCAAGAAGGCCATTACTATAGTGCATGCATAGGAACGATTCCGAAATATATTCTATGCAGCGGCCCCTACGAGTCATATAGCAGAAACTGTCGGAAGCTCTAACGTACTTGATAAGCAAGTGGACCAGACAAGCGAGTGGACCAAAAATCTTAATCTTTAAGATAGAAATTACTATAAAAAGATAACAAATCATCCAATCAATTAAAACTAATCGCTATACTCATTCCCAGAGGCCTCAATACCCTCCTGGCAGGTCCTTGCATTATGCCCAGTCTTGCCGCATCTCCCACAGCGCCGAACCCCCGGTCGCACCGATCTCCCCTGACCACCACTTTTCGACAATTCGGCTACTACCTGCGTATCTATATCTATCTGATCAGTTAGATCCCGACCTGCCTGTATAGTCATACTCCCTCTATTCTGCAGGCGGGTCCTTTTTTGCCCTACGCCGTCGGCTAAGTATCTCATTGGCCTGTCGAAGATCTTGGATCTCAGCCCTCATTAAAGCCATCTCATGCATAACTGCCTTTGTTCCTTTTGAAAGAGATTTAAGCGCCTCTAAAATTGACTCTGGAGAGCTACTTTGATGTCTTCTTATTCGTCTTTCAAGGTATTCAGACTGCAATCCAGCCTCAAGGATAGTCTTTGGGGTCTTTGATACCCAAGGGGTCGAGGGGTTAGTGACCTCCTTAGCAGGCGTTGGAGTCCGTAGCTGCACATCAAGCTTTGAGACCACACTTTCTGGGTCAAAAGGAACAAGGCCAGCTCCTCTAAAACCTCCCTTAATATTCTTCCCGGTCATAGTAGCTTGAAAAGCGGCATAAAAGGCCGGGAAGAACTCGGTCTTGGAAATATGCGTTATAGAGCTTCTGATCAGTTGCTCTATTTCTCGGCCATATGCCTTTTTCAGCAGCCCAAAGCACCCGACGTCAAGGGGCTGAAGCAGGTGGGAAGAATGAGGTGGCATACAGAGCGTGATAATATTGTTCTCCTCATAATATATCTCAAAGTCNCTTCTGATCAGTTGCTCTATTTCTCGGCCATATGCCTTTTTCAGCAGCCCAAAGCACCCGACGTCAAGGGGCTGAAGCAGGTGGGAAGAATGAGGTGGCATACAGAGCGTGATAATATTGTTCTCCTCATAATATATCTCAAAGTCGGTCGAATGGTGGCTTTCGTGACCATCAAGGATTAGAAGACGATAGCCACCAACTGATCGGTCGGATGTATATCGATTAAAGTGCTTTAGCCATTCGAGACCTGTTTCATTATCTGTCCAGCCATTTTGGGTCGTGGCGATAGCCTAAGTGGCCGGGAGGTTGCTTTCTCGGTACCAATTGGCAAGGTGATATTGGCCTGTAACCACGATAAATGGATCGATTGCCCGGCCTTCTGCATNGTAACCCATTCCCGATTTCCAGGCTGTACTGATTTTGGTCTTCCATGCCTCTCTGAGCTGGTAATAACGATATAGCTTGAGATCACGCCTATCATAAAGCCAGTCTCATCAAAGTTCCAGATATCACCTAATTGGATGCTATACTTTGCAATTATATTCTGTACGAGCTTAAACCAATTGCGAATTATAGTCGGATCTTCACATTTGGCCCTCTGGTAGTCATATCTCCGCTGAAAACATATCTTGAGCTCTTTATGTCGCTTGACAAAGTTAGAGGCCTAGCGCTTGCTGACAGGTGACGCGTCGCGGTCGGCGAGCAATCGGTTANATATCTTGAGCTCTTTATGTCGCTTGACAAAGTTAGAGGCCTAGCGCTTGCTGACAGGTGACGCGTCGCGGTCGGCGAGCAATCGGTTAGCTGTTTCTTCAATACCACGCAGTCGCGGGGGAAATCCTCGCGAATCTAGGTCGAGGATAAATAGAGTAATAGCTTGTTCCTCTAGATTAAATAGTTTCCGTGACTTAGGTATAATATCGTATCGGGAAGAAATGCCATGGGTTCGGCGCCAGAGTGAACCATAGGAGGCCTGGTATATCTCAGCTGCACGATGGAGACCTAATTGTGGGTTATTTTGATAGGCCTGAAGCGCAAGAATAATATTTGCCTCTTTATTTGATTGAGATATGATTGATAGTTGAGAATTAATTGATTAAATAGAAATGTTATAAGGTGAGGGATTTTTGGTCCACTCGCTTGTCTGGTCCACTTGCTTATCATGTACGTTACTTCTTTCTATCAGGAAATCCCTAGTAATTATAAGTATCTTAATTATTTCCCCAGTCAGCGGTCCTTTTCCTAGTCAATGAACCCCCCGTGCTTAGAGCACGGAGCCTGCGACGGGATTCAAAGCTAAGGGGGGCCGGTCTCTAGGCCCAACCCAAGTACTGGTAAAATTAGGCTTAACTAAGGAAACCAAATACACACCTCGAATCCTTGGCTGAACGCTTGACTCTCGCCGTCGTCGCCAAGTATAGCGGCATGGATTATTTTGCCAGAGCCAATGAGGTTGTCATCAATGTACGCTGATAGAGAATGAGCAAATAACTAAATCATGTTTAGGTGTAGATGCCAAATTTACCATGCCAACTCATCTCTTGATATGCTTCAGGAGTAAATATTAACTAATATCTGTGTGGGTTTCACTGGAAAGGAGATGAGCCTGTAATGCATACACATGGAATACAACAACATTTAATATAGTATGTGGGAGCACGTGAAAACTCTATGCGGAGTCCTCTGGATGTCATATGTGGCTGTTTCCCTTTGGTGGGTTTATTACGTATTTGGCGCGTTATGATTTAGAAGAGATTGTGATATTCTTTTAACTTGTCATATTGGCACTTTTCTCTCCAACTATAGCCGCAGCCTACTTATGCCAATACTTGGTGGCGCCCTTCTCAAGCTTGATCTACACGACTATTTGAAAATCAGGACTAGATGGAAAATAGGTTGGTGAAATATGATTAATTTCCAGGCTTTATGATATTCCAACATGTTGAGAAGTAGAGTTACATCATATGGGCTTGGAGCTCTTGAAGGTCTTGAAGACCTGCTTTAACAATCGAAGTTAAGAGGTTCTAGTGCCTGTGCCGACCCATCGCACTTGACTAGGTCTCTTGCAACTTAACTAAGCCTTCCTATTCCGGTTCAAGGACAGGCAACCAAACAGAGAAATAAACCCAGCGACAACAAGACAGGCACCATATCCTGCAAAGAACTGAACCTTTTCGCTGAACTCGTATACATCAGCGCCTGTTAAAGCTATCACATCCCGATTGTATGCCGACATATTAAGCGAAATTGTCGACACCACAACGTCTTGCAGGTAACGCTCAATGCTTTCCGCCGAGATGTTAAACTCTGCATTGTATCTGTCGGACAGACCAATGTAGGGGCTACCTAGAACTTGTGAGGCATTGCCAGAGAAAAAGATGACCGTTTGCTCGTTGAAACCATCGTCAACTACAAAAGTGTCAGCTTCTTCTGTGTATATTTTAACACATATTGTTGCAACTTACTCATCTCCACTTCGCCCTGCAATGCATTCACCGCTGCACGACTGACAGCAAACGCCTGCGCATTTGTAAAGTTGATGTGCAAATTCTCGGTAGCAACGGCATTCGGTTTGCCATCTCTATCAAAGAAGTAATAATAGAATTGTGTTTGGATCCAGCGATCCTCGTCCCATATCTCCCTGTCATTTTCATGGTTGACGGTGATAGACTGGGATGAGTCGGGAGAGTTATTGATTTCAAGTCCGTAAGTCGCAAGCGTCATGGTGCAGTCAAGCGTCTTTATTTCGCATTTGCTTGGCTTCGGTAGCCAGCTTATCTTGAAGGAGTTATTGGTGCGACTGTAAGGCTCCTGAGAGCTGCGGTCCATCTGATCCTCGGCGGTGTAGATGATACTGGAGCATTTCTTCATCAACGAATCACCACGACCGCGCTCCTTACAATGGAAGCGAGGTCCTTCGATAGAGATGTTGTAGACACAAGAACTGCTACAGGGAGAGGCAATATTCACAGGTCCGCCTGAGGCTAGGACCTGACTAGCCAGCGCATTGAGGCTCGGTCGCAATCGGTCCCTACAATGCGGTTAGTGAAATCCTGGCTTTGGTACAACTCTAGACGACAGCCCTCACTGATAGCTGAAATCCCCATTCATTTCGAAAAATGATTTCTCCACGAATTGCCGATGTGTCCCGTTTCCATAATCGCTGAGGTTCAAGGTTGGCACATGTTGCATTGACTGATTAACTGCATTTTTGAAGCTGACCGTCAAAGCACCGGGTGGAAACACGGCCGCAATTGGTATCCCGGCACAAAGGAGGCCGATAAGCCATAGTCTCTTTACTCGGAATATCTGCTTAAGGATTCTCCCACGGAAGAGGTTCCATGGGCTTGAGTCAAGGGTCCCCAGTTTGTCAATCAAGTCATCAGTAAGGGTCTTTTGTCGTAGAAGGCGGCGGAGGATCTGGTCATAAGCTACTCCAAGGCCACCAAGGAGAGATACTTCAACAAAGATGGCTAGGATATTAGCCAATGCAGTTGACAGTCCCTGGTTCATTGTTTCGTTGACCGGTTTTCCATTGAGTTCAGTAAAGACGCAATAGTGAAGACCCATGAAAGCGGCACCTGCGAAGTGGTTAAGAGTAGTCAGTATCTCTCCAATGCAATAGCGGAAAACGAAGGGCCATACCAACAACATAAAAGGAACATATTTTGATGATAACAGAAGATGGCCTCTTCTGCCCTTTAGGCACTACAGCCCCTTTGTTAACACTCGGCGGTTTCCCTGCATGCGATTGGAGCTCATAGTAGCTGCTATTGTCTGGAAGAAACGGAGTATTGTCAGCCATGTCGATGCCGAGTATGAGTGTGTTTTGTGAGAATCGTCGGTGTGTTTTGGCTACGGAAGGGCGTTTCTACTGTGGGTGATCGAAAAGGAAGATGCTAAAATAAAACTTGTAAGGGCACGCCAGGACAACCTGGTTTCATGACGTTTCTCATTGCACGAGGGAAATAAAAGTGGTGTGACGAGTAAGCAAATAGTAGAAATATTTGGATTGCTGCGCTAATCGTCGGCCTCTGGTTGGTAGCCCTAACATAAAACGGCCCCCACAGTGTTGGAGTCATGAGGAATAAAAGTGCGGCTGAAATTAGCTTGGCGTCAATTGAAATTCAAAGAACCAATGAGGAGGCAAGTTCCGCAGCCTGATTCTTCAAACTTCCAATCAATGCTTGGACTAACCGAATGCCTGTCGTTACAGTACATCATGTGACCTATCGGTCACCTGCCGGCAACCCTAGACCCATTCAGGAAAGCATAATAAGTAGACCCCTCGTAACTATATTAACATCAGCAGCGAAGGCAGCTGGCCGGCCCGCGCGGAAAGGTGGACGTCCAGCTCCCTGGTGGACAGAGGAGTGCGCCGGCGCCGCGGCCGTTTTTCGAGCCATCAGAAGAAGCTCCCCTAGTAGTCAATGACAAAATCAATTGTATTAGAATTGATTTTTCTGCCCCGCTTTACAGGGGGTAGAGTTGAATTTATCGATAGGGGTAGAGTTGATTTTTGTTGGCCAATTGAAATCCATCAATGTCTTACGTAAGGTACGCGACGCGATAACCGCGTATAGCACCTAGAGTTGCAACTTCCCCTTTTATTTTAGGGAATTGATACAGAGGCATGACCTTACAGCGGCATGACTTTATATAACATTCAATTGGTCAGTTCTTCGCGGACCCATAAATACTTCCTGACGAACCCAGTGTGACCAGCTCTCTTAATATGACTTTATTCTTACCTCAAGCTCTCCCAGTGCTCAAGATCTTGGCATAGCAGGGTGTCTCAAGAGGTCTCGTTTTGAATGGAAAATGTTTGCTCTGTTATTGCTCAGGAAACACGTCTAACGCTCTACTCTCTGACTACTATAGAAGGAAGTATATTTCCATCGCTGTCAACTAGCTCCCATTGACTCCTCGTCCTCCGGATGCTAGGTTGTATCCTCCGACCGCTAGCACGGACTCCTGTTGTTCGTCCAGATCGGAGGGTGGCTGAGTGACTTCGTGTCTGACACTGAGTCGATATGCTGCTTACCTCACTATTGGCCTGCTTGTTACTATGCTGGCTTGCTTCCAACGAGACCCTGGTGAGTGTAGATTTATTGACGATTCGCGGCGACCGACCTCGCTTACGGCCTGCTGGCTGTCTTGCTGCTAGGCTGGTCAGTTGACTGACGGTTTGGCTGCTCCCGCCGATGGCCATTCTCGAAGGCACAGGCTGCGCGGTTACAGTCTGAGAGAGGCTCTGGAAAGGGATTCTTCCCGGTAGGCATCGCCTTACGAGCAATACGATATTGCTTGTTGATCAACCCAANGTTACAGTCTGAGAGAGGCTCTGGAAAGGGATTCTTCCCGGTAGGCATCGCCTTACGAGCAATACGATATTGCTTGTTGATCAACCCAAGCGCCTTCGATGAAATCACTGTTGGTAGATCACCTAGGTAGTCTCCACTTGACCCTAGGTATTCACGGGCAGTAAGAACCTCATCCTGTGCGCAGGCATCCTTGAAGTCATGTTCTTGATCTTTCATCATGTCCTGCATTGCTTCGACGAGTCGATACAAGTGGCTTATGCCGTTCAAGAGATAGCTCTTGATGTTGTTGTTGCTTGCCTCTGTTCCGGTGGTGACGCGGATACCAAAGTTGCGATGCTTGCGGAGGAAGCAGCGTGCCCACTGGGCCCTAACCGGCAAATAGGTCCCATGGAGATAGCGTAGGATGACTCTTTGGTCATCNACGCCTTCTCATGGACCTCCTCTGTTTCAGCAAAGAGTACACGCTTCCACATCATAAGAACCCCTCGGTAGGTGTGAGGAATCTCGTCACCGGTAAGCGCGTGGACCAGCTGTTTGTCCGTAACGCTGAGCTTAGCCTGGGTCTGAGAGGCAGAATCCTCCCAGTCACTGGCGTCAGCATAGCAGTTTGTCAAAACGACGAATCTACTGCCATGAGTCTGATGTCTCATAACGAGACATCCAGCCGGTGCGATGTTTGCTGTTTTCTAGAGAAAACCAGCGATCATCATAGGTCAACTCCATCAGTCAATCACCCCAATCAAATCAACCAAAATTGTCGAGGTCTTCCTTTCAATCAGATCAATTCATGCATTTCTTAAGTTCAAACAATTGATATATTACAAATGCATCATGCGATCATCTAATATCAAGGCAAAATCCAGATCTTCCCGTACCACTACCCTACACCAGATAGTCACAGATGAAGTCTACTTTCTATTAGCGGTGGGTGTGCCCCAAAATCAAGTATTTACTATCGTGTTCTAACGT
Source organism: Fusarium cf. hostae (assembly GCA_011035825.1). Lineage (NCBI taxonomy): Eukaryota > Fungi > Ascomycota > Sordariomycetes > Hypocreales > Nectriaceae > Fusarium > Fusarium cf. hostae. Next base: position 2,245 of record WEXE01000919.1, on the reverse strand, counting down.
ATAGCCCCACCATGCGTATGCACTTTGGAACGCGTTTCCCAACCATATCGCGCTACCAAAACAGCCCTGAATTCAATCTCGTGCAAAAATGTGGCGTCCGGCTAAACAACCATTATGATAAGTAGCTATGGAATTGTGTAAGATTGAGATGAATTATTCAGAGGTCAGTAGAAGTCAGGAAAAGCTTGAAGCGTGTACTCGTTGACTGAAATGCAAGTCACACTCTTATCATCATGATCTCAAAGGAAGAACAAAAATGACCCACGAGGATTCTCTAACCGCAGTGCATCTATGAATAAAACATTCAGGCTCATAGCAACGTGGCCACCGCCAGGAACTGCTGCGTTGCATGTTGTGTATGCACGCAACCGCAAAATGCCAATGACAGACCTATGTATACGCTTCGAATCTCCCCGTTGGTGGTGCAGACTGCGGCAGCTCCAATATGACCACGGATACCGCTCCCATCTGTGTAGACTTGTAAAGTGCCTGGTTCGTCGTGTATAATCTGTTCACGTCTGGTTTGGGCTTCTGCGTTTATTTCGATAAATGTCTGCGGTCCGTGCCATCACGGAGGAAGCAAAGGGGGCGCTGTGGAGTCGAGTGGGTCTGTCTCGCGGTGGACCTCATGTGATGCAGTCAGATCATGCCTCAATCTATAACTTGGCATATCCTCTCGGCAGAATAACTCATTACCCTTCTTTCCTAACTTCTAAGTGGGTTGTATGCCATGCTTTGTATAGCAATACCAAACTCTAGTCGTAATTTAAACATTTATCATCTCCGAAAAGTATGGCGCCGAACATTAAAACCCCACGCGCCAAAAATGTCTCCAATCTTCCCCTCTCAACTATATGTCGCCTGGCATTTACTTATTTCGGCGTTGTCTTCTCCACAGGCTTCTTCTTTGGTACCATCCGCCATCTATACGTCATCCCCAAATTCAATCTCCCTCCGTCACATGCCGAAATTATTGAGGCACCATTTATGTTTATCGCTGTTATTGCTTGGGCGNTTGGTACCATCCGCCATCTATACGTCATCCCCAAATTCAATCTCCCTCCGTCACATGCCGAAATTATTGAGGCACCATTTATGTTTATCGCTGTTATTGCTTGGGCGAATTGGCTAGTAAACCGCTATATGGTCCCCGCCAAAGTACGTGTAAGAATGGCAGTTGGACTATTAGGGTTGGGATTTATGGTTTGTGTGGAATTCATGGGGTGCAGAGTTGCGGGAGGTCGTGGTCCTGCAAAAGAGAGTGAGGAGGGGTAGACTGGAGCAGTTCGAGTGCTGTATTTGTTTAATTTGATATTGTTTGGGATCATGCCTTGGATTCTGATATTGGTAGAAAAGGGGTGATCCCATGCTGAGCGTGATGTATATTTCGATGCCATGTGTCACATTCAAGGCACATGTCATTATTAGCGACAGAGCTAGCGCCGTGCACATGTTTTGCCTCAGCTGGCAATGCAACATTATATACATCTGCATATACCTACGCAATGTGTCCACGCTGTAGTGAAAACTATGTTAAATGGCCTTAACTGTTGTACGTGATGTAAGCACAGACTCAATTGACGAATGACCCAATCGCGAAAGAAATGCATGGTTTTAGTAGTTGAAGTCGGTCTGAAAAGGTTTTGCTCCTTGATCAAACCGTCTCACAATTGAATCTCACCATCTGCGCAGCTTGCGATAGGATCAGGACGATTCTTTTATTATGCTAGCAAATAATGCTACAAAGTTATAATCAGGAGGTCCAGACACACTGCTACAATAATAACCCAATGCCTTGGATCGTTTCATATTATCATAGAACCTGCCTCTTCTAGCCCAAAGGTCTNTGCTCCTTGATCAAACCGTCTCACAATTGAATCTCACCATCTGCGCAGCTTGCGATAGGATCAGGACGATTCTTTTATTATGCTAGCAAATAATGCTACAAAGTTATAATCAGGAGGTCCAGACACACTGCTACAATAATAACCCAATGCCTTGGATCGTTTCATATTATCATAGAACCTGCCTCTTCTAGCCCAAAGGTCTATATCAAAGGCAGTCAACAGCTTGACTTAGCCAACCAACTATCCTCTTCTCTGAGGAAGTAGGGCACCAAAGCATTCACAATTGCGGATCGACCGCTGCACTCGTCAATTAATTTAAACCCTGCCGATTGAACTTTCCCGTCAACATCGCAGGTATGCATTCCGAGTTAAGTTGCATGCAGAACTGAGATAAGCAA
>WEXE01000918.1:0-12853 GCA_011035825.1 Fusarium cf. hostae | reverse complement strand
TTCCTACTGCGAGATGCTGAGGAACGGCGCTTGCATTTGGTTGGCTTTTGACGGGGCTTGTCAGCCTCTACATCGTCAGAGGAACCAGCCAGGCGCTTGACTTTATTTCCTGTCTTCGGGCGTTAGTTATGCTCGACCAGCTCGAATTCCTTTCTCTCGAGTTTTTCCTGGTGAATACAAAGACCCAGAATCGACAGGATCCAACTTACGGTACTTGCGCTGAGCAAGGCGGTTCTGCATCCTCCTCCGCTTGCCAAAATCTGATATCTTGGTCCAGTCTTCTTCGGGCTTGATCAGAGCGTGTAAGGAGGTCGGATGGGCATAGGCAGATTGTGTCATGGGCATTGCGACATCTGTGTATAGGTGAGTCTATATTGAGAGTGGTACCCCGTCTGGCTGATAAAAGAGGAAGTTTTAGCTATTTTGTCGTCGTAGTTGCTACCAAGAGAGCTGAGATCTCCTCACTTCATCCCCGCATATAGAAGTTCTGTTCTGTATGAGTTTCTTGTACTTGAGTTGACAAGTGTCAATTGCCAAGGCACCAAGAGCGCACTGATCCTGAGGGATAATGCTTGTCTTGTGCGATCGAGGAGGTCTAGGCCTACCTTAGCACGGGTCCCTTCAGAATCTCCACGGAATGTACAGGAGTAGCCCCATCAACCCTTGTTAGCTCGTGCATACCCATTTTTTTGGTGAAAAACGAGTGGCAACCAATTTCAGTCGAGGCTATCGGGATATTTTTATACCATGAATTAATAATTCACTCTGTGATACGTGAACAATCACAGTGGTAATCAATTCTTCGTGTTTACAGACCTGGTTGCTGTGGGTCTGTTAGGATCAAGGACGGTTTAGACAAAAGGGGAGAAGACAAATTTAAGTTCAAAAGTGGACTCGAAATTCACTACACAGTCGGTATATGATTCATTCATCGGCTAACAAGTCAAGTGCCTAACTAAAACTAAACAAGGCGGCGATCGGTTCCTAGTAAGGGACAAAAAAAGGAATCCCTATTTTTCCGCCATTGCGACGGACGCGTCCCAGTCAACGAGATACGTCAAAGTCGCTGGAAATGATCGTCAAAAACAGCCTCCCTGCACATTTTCGTACTCAAGTCAAACCACTGCGTCGCTGTGATCTTCCGTGGCAGAGACATCGTCACCACAGTTGTTAAGTCATCGATATACGCGTCCTGTACATCAAATTGTAGAAATTATACGTACTGCTGGGTAGCCGTTTATGAGCCTCGCACGGCTACAGTTAGCCACTGCTAGATCAACTGAGAAACTGGTCATATACCTTTCGCCCAGGAACTCTTCCAATGGATCTGTTGCTCTCGCCAAGATAGTCTCACACGTCATCTGTGCCAAACCCTGATCTGGCATCACCTACTTCCCATCCGCAACTTTGAGACGTCTCTTGGNACGTCATCTGTGCCAAACCCTGATCTGGCATCACCTACTTCCCATCCGCAACTTTGAGACGTCTCTTGGCTTCTAGAAGCGCAACCATACTCCTTGATCTCACGAAATGGCCTCGGTCGCCCTCTATCTTGACTCGGGGTACTTCCAGGGTATTCACTGGCAGGGCTGCTTGAGTTGATTTGCTAAGTACTTCAATCAACGTAGTTTATATGCAATAAATTCCTCTTGCGGCATTTCACCATGCGATTTGCGAACTATCTGTATTTGGATAACTCGTCCAGTCTTCGAAGATTCTCTTCGAAGCACAACCTGATCTTGTTCTCATGCCCGCTTGCGGCTTCACTTCCAGCCTTTAACATTTCCCCTTCTTTACTTTGGCGATAAGTCTCGATTTCCGCCAAATCTGCACTAGGTAGACCCGAAACGATCTTAGCCAATTGTGGTTCGGAATATACGCTAATGAAGGCGAAAAGAAATCCAGTTATATCTCTGTGCGACTCTTCAGCACCGTTTCTGTACTTTACTTTGGCTTCCTTGGATTCGGGTTTTCTTATAAACCACCCACTATCTTCAAGATTTCTGAACAAAATGTTGAACAAGGTTTCGGATGAAGAAATGACTTCCAAGACCTTTGAAGCTTTATCGATATACGCATTCATAGCGGTAAAGGAGTAATGGTGTAACCAGATATCAGCAAGCTTTTCATCCATCTTTTCTATAGCCCATTGCTTATTGATGATCTCCAGGATCTCTTTTAATCCCTCTTTGTCTGGGATGTCCTTTNAGCTTTATCGATATACGCATTCATAGCGGTAAAGGAGTAATGGTGTAACCAGATATCAGCAAGCTTTTCATCCATCTTTTCTATAGCCCATTGCTTATTGATGATCTCCAGGATCTCTTTTAATCCCTCTTTGTCTGGGATGTCCTTTTTCCCATAATTATGCAAGAGTCGGACGATGATTTCTTGTATCCTGAGCTGACGCTGCGCTTCAATTATCATCCTCGCCGGCTTGATCTTTTCATTCCTTGTGATGGGTATTTTCACGCGCTGCTCCTTTGATAGCCAATTGGCAATGCCGCTTTCACCATTTACTGCTGATTCGATCGGAGACTGTCCGGCGTTATTGGGCCGATACCCGTCGGCGCCAGAATTCCATATTTGCCGGAATAAATCAAGACTCCCTTCAGCTGCAGCAAGGTGTAAGACATTGTTGCCATCCCGGTCGGTGGCATGGATATCGTACAACTCTTTCAGGATGAAATGCTGCAGCATGGCAGCACGTTCTGATTCTTTCAACGGTTTCTCAGGGCCGAAGATATACCAATCAATTCGATTGGGATATAATCCACCCCCGACGCCGGCGTGATTGTACCACCAGTCATCGGTCTCCTTGGGATAGCAGTTTTCTATTCGACGAAGGACATGAACGTGGCCGTTACTGGCAGCAGCTCTACAGGCATGGAAGACTTGGTCATCTGTCAACCGCTGTATGCTACCATTTCCACATAGATATTCGACCACCGACTCATGTCCGCGCTCTAAGGCTGCGACCAATGGCGAACTAGGTACATTGGGACCCTGATAGGCATGTAGCCACAAGTCGAAGCCGACAGAATCCAAATGTTTCAAGGTATCGATGTGCCCAGATATGGCCGCCATGGTGGCCGGATTGTAGGCTTCGACGTTTGTGAACTGCTCCCCACTCATTTCTAGGGCTTTTATATCATTGACTTTACCATGATAAGCCATCCAGGTAGATGCCCAGCATTTATCGTCCGGCTTCAATTCTGCACCAGGTTCCGGGTCCCGGCCAAAACGTGCTGCAGTCAAAAACGCGTTGCGTTTTGTATCCTTGTCGGAAGGGAGGTTTTCAAGACTAGACAAATAAAAATATTCGCATGCATCATAGCAGCGTCGTGCCATAAGCGCTATTGCCACAGCCTCTTTCCACGACGGTCCGCCACGATCCGAACTCTTGTGCAACTGGGCCAGGATCTCGTCAGCTGCTAGATAGGCTTGACTATCAAAAAGAGATAAGAATCTTTGAATAATCTGGTATGGGTCGCCGCACGGTCCCGCAGGTGTGTCTGGTTTTGATGTATAGTAACAGTTCGAAAAGAACTTTTCCACACGGCTGCGTATGTGTATGTTACATTCATACGCGCTGGCGAGGTTGCCCAAATCAAGATAATTAAAGATACGATCCCAAACCTCCTGAGATAGCGCAAAGATTCCAGACATTATGGGAAGTAAACCTGCGGTAATCCTTGAGGTTTATGTTGGTAGAGTTATAGGGCAGCAACTGAGAGTAAAGAAATGTCATATCTTCTTTATGATACCCCTCACAGTAAAACCTAACAAAACTTGTATCGGTCTAATTGGGCAGGAAAAACTGGATAAAATGACCCGCCATAACCAATCGTAAAAAGGGTGCCCGGAAGAAATATACCAGCAGCATGTACCTACCCCACTATACCCCCAGCCACCCTACAGGCTGCGATGGTGTTTACTAGACGATGATCCCTTGAGAAACGAATGGGGCTGACGGCTCTGTGAATTGGAGTTTGTCTGTGTAGCAGCATTACTAGCCCTTTGATCTGCGACCGGTACAGGTAGTAGCTGAAGGGTGCCAAGGGGCAACGCCTTAGAAAAGCAAAATTATGATTGAATTCGGGGCTTCATTTCAACATACACCACTCAAGGAATTGTTTTGAGACACACAAGCAGGGCGGGATTGAGAATGCTTGTTCGGTTCATCACTCATCAAATAAGCACTTACGAAGAAACGCCCCGTGTTTGTAATGCTGCTCTTACGGCTGCTACTATTATAAAGATCACCACATCTTTTAACCCATTCTCCCTTACTTGGGGGGTATGTTCCCTTATTTAGTCACATCGTCCACAATATTATCGCTCGCCTTCCGACGCTATTACGCACCCAGTGTCACCATGCTAGCTGAGCTTTCCGTCGCCTTTACTTTAGCTGCTTTTGCTTTGGCTTCGCCGCCAATTGATAAGTTATGTCCAAGTCAAAGTGGCATGCCCGCAAAGCCAAATCCCACCCTTCCAAGCAATGGTGGTGGTAAGAATTAAGTCCGCCATGTAGACATATGAAAAGATTTCAGTTGAACTGGCGTAGCCNTGTCACCATGCTAGCTGAGCTTTCCGTCGCCTTTACTTTAGCTGCTTTTGCTTTGGCTTCGCCGCCAATTGATAAGTTATGTCCAAGTCAAAGTGGCATGCCCGCAAAGCCAAATCCCACCCTTCCAAGCAATGGTGGTGGTAAGAATTAAGTCCGCCATGTAGACATATGAAAAGATTTCAGTTGAACTGGCGTAGCCTACAGCTTCTGAGCTCCCTGAACCGTCTCAGGGAGCGGCTCTCAAGCATATCGCGCTTGGCTTTGGTATTCAAAACTACACCTGCGCCGATACCGACACCACTCCTACATCTGTCGGTGCTCTAGCTGTCCTTTACGATGTCACTCATCTCTACCCCGGACAAAGCCACTCATCTCTGACCCAAGCCGAATGGGCTTCGCTCCCAGGTGAGGTTCTAAACACGCTGAAAGTTCCTCTGAATCTCAATGAAAATGGTATCGGAGCCTCCCCCATCAAACCGTTTCCCAAGAAACAGGATCTCAAGGTTAGGAGCCTTTCAAAGAAGATCTCCTACCTTGGCCATCACTACTTCAACTCTGTCGGTGTTCCGACTTTCGACCTTGACAAGGCTTGTCAACTGCTGATTGCAAAGAAGATTGACGGTATCAAAGCTCCTGGTTCTTCCCCGTCCGGACCCGATGGCACTGGTGCTGTGGACTGGCTCTTCCTTGGTGATGCTGGCGGCAGCCACGGAATTTCTTTTGTCTACCGTGTTCTGACNTGGTTCTTCCCCGTCCGGACCCGATGGCACTGGTGCTGTGGACTGGCTCTTCCTTGGTGATGCTGGCGGCAGCCACGGAATTTCTTTTGTCTACCGTGTTCTGACAGCCAGCGGTGCTTCTCACGGATGCAAGACGAAAGGAGTTGATAGCACTTCCTACGCAGCCATGTATTGGTTTTACAATTAAAATAAAGTCATCTTCAACGGCCGAAACATTAAGGGATAAATAAGCTGGCAATTACAATTCAGAAATAAACCTTGATCGAACTAGAGTCGGAAATTGTTTAGTATTCTGGTGATTATGAATCATCAGATTCTTTGCTCTCTTTCTACTGTCTTTAAATTGTCACGCATCTGTTCTCATCTTATGGCACCCTCTGTTGAGGTTTATTGTTCAGCGGGGAAAGTCGAACCGATGCCTCGGTAAATGTGATGTTAGTGTATTTGAAGACATGATCCGACATTTGCTTCCATACAAAACCAAAATTTGAGTAACGCAAATGCTGGGATTTACAGCTTGACTTATTAACTTCCTTCAGGCTCTCAGCACTTGATAGCTCGTGGGCCACGAAGATGTAATTGACAGTGTATTACCCTATAGCGGCCTTTCTATGCCTAAATTGACTATGGAAGTCTGGCATGGTGACCATCTACTGCGAGGTACATACCTTACACTTAGCCAGCTGTGATACACACCGTCAGGTAGACCTTTAGCATCATAAGATTAGTCTTTCCATCTTCAATATAGCATTTGAAAAGTTTTCATTCATCGGCATCCATGCAGCAGCTCGGCCTTCTTCCCTTCGTCCGTGCCACCAATCGGAGGCCAATGTGGGTCTTCTAATGCTCCGCTGGTCTTAAGCTCTTAGCCCATGGACGGAACCATTTTTGATAATTCACCTCGTACTTCTACCCGTATCTATCGATTTCTTCACAAGTTTGACACTTTGGAGACTCATTCTAAAAAAAAGAAAGAAAGAAAGAAAAAAAGAATAACATGTTCCCTTCCCAGTGCGTTAATCGTTCTTTACATCCTTGCGGTTGCCAGAATGATCGAAGAGAGATTGAGAGAGAAGATTGGTAAGTAACATCCAGGTCGCTGATCGACCAATCTGGTCTGCTGCAGCTAGTAAGCGCTGTCACAAATTAGCCCCATTGTGCTCATCAGTTTACAAATCCAACCACTATAACTATTCCTCATCAGTCTTAGCATCCTAGTAAAACCGGGTTAGATGTTCTATTTAATTCACGGACCCCCATACCCGGAGGCTTGTTGAACTACCGACTGCTTGCCAAGACGCCAGCGTCACAGGACCAGACAACCATGCGGATGCGAGCTGTTATTCTAACCGGCTTATCCGTGCCCAATCACGTCATACAATGAATGAGGCGGGGATCGAAATGAAAGAGGATTGGAATTTAGGTGTGGCTAACCTTAGTAGGGCTAGACCCCACGGGGCTGCTCGTTTTGTGCTAACTGAATACCTAGCCAATCAACCTAAGTTTGTTTTATCTTCGCAACTCATTAAACTGTGCTCTGGCTACAAAGTAGAGTGTAGTTGACTTGATTGGCTCTGATATGAACTCCAATTCATTTCAACGACTTAATACCCATTCTACAGCTTCAAATTTGTAAGAAAGTGGTGTCTATTCGAAGAAGATTCAACAATCAGCGACAAGAAAAGATGAGTTCTGGCACTTACGAGAAGAGAGGATGGTCGTCTTTGTTGCATGCAGTAGAGTATCGACTAACGGTAGACGTCCAATAAGAAGATCAATGTTGAGCCTTGTCGGGGTCTGGGACACGCGGCCATCCAGGAACCAAATGAGCAACAGGGCAAAAAGCAACGGTGCCCCCACGGTCGGCACATTAACGGCCTATAACCTGCACCAGCCTCTTGGAATCGCCCGAGTCAGTCGCACAATACATTTTAGTCAGAAACCAGGCACGCATCTGGAGAATCTATTAGAAGCGGCGCGTGGAAACCCGCTCCTTGCCCAAGTTTGACGTTATCTGGTGGAAGCGAGGCTCATCTCAAGTGCGTCAAGGCTGCGGATGTATCACGGAACCACGGCGCGCCCAGGATTCTTGAGCAATACCATATTCTGGCAAGATTGTCTCTTTTAATCTTAACCCACCAGGGTCCGCGAAGCTTATACTCTGGGTTGAATGAGGGGGCCAAAGATCTTTGAAAGAGTACGGCTGCATTGTCGCTCGTACGGCAGCACTCTACAACTCAGTGTCCGTTTTAATTAGCTTGGATGTGTGACGGCTGGCTGAATAGGGTGGCTTCCAGAGCGGAATGGGTGTTGGGAAGCTGAAGCCTCGAATCTCGATGATGCAGCCGCGGTTTCGGGAATTGCCGGATTTAACATTACAGTAGCAATTAACCATGTCCGTAAGATCCGGCGCGGGAAGACTTCCGGGGTAGCACGCCGCGCGATTTAAAATTGAGCTTGGGGTGCGACTGACTCAGGGCCCGGTTGCAGAGGCCAGATTTACAAGCTAGTCGACGAACTAAAGAAAGTGTCTTGATTGTAACATTCAACGGCCGCATTGGTCAACTCGTTTCAATCTTGCATGCTGCCAAGCTTCTCATCAGGTCTGGTCGTGAGACATTGATAAGTTGGATGATCATACTAATTCGTCGAAGCGGCGCAAAACTTCGTTATCGAAGTTGAACCTATAGTCACTCATCCTATATGTCGCATCCCCATGGTCGCTCATTTCGATATGAAAGTCTTTCCACTCTGGTCGGTAATGGGTCTGATTGGAAAAGACAGCAGCGAGAAGCCGAGCGACATGAGCAGTCTCGTTTATCGAGGCGGGTCTGTCTTCCTTCACCCTGAAAAGGCTAGTCAATCTACATGACCTCGTGTTTCGCTTTGACGCAATGACCGGACCCATGAATGTCAATGCTTCACAAATATTTTGTTCTTAACCCTCAAGGACAGGCTCTGATCCCTGTCACTCTCCACCTCGATTTCACAGCACTAAATTAGTAATACCCAGCCTTTCTGCTCATTCTCGTCATATGAAGTACGCGATGTTATGATACTGACCTCGTTACATACCGAAAGGCGGCCGATAGAAGCAAGATTCTGATGAATCGAGTTGATTACCACGGGAGCTGAAGTTGTCACTTGCGGATTAAAGAATCATGAGGCTTCTGCAGACCTCTCAAGCTTCTTCACCCTCACCAATCGCCTTCGTCATGTCTCCGGCTGCAGCTCCCCTGCTCCGCCTGGTAGCTTAATAAAGTCAAAATCTTTCCTGTACACTATCAGGTGAAGCCCCTCAGCAAAGTGTCGATACGGATCGCGTCTTGGTACTCGGACACTTGCCTTGAAGGGGTAATGATTTGGCCTGATCATGTTGGTTTGACATGGGTGGGTGGAGTCATCATGTTCATAACGAGGGCAGCGCTTGCGACTTACTGGTCCCAGGCAGGGGTTCAATATCCATGACAGAAGGCAGTAGCAAAATGTTGTTGGTGATCGGTACTGAGTATTGCTTTCTGAACCAACACAACGAGAGGCAGACGTCCCGACAGTATGGCTCACAGGCGGGTACTGAATGTGCGATGCATTATAAGAAGAAAAACAGCGCCAGATAGGAACGAAAAGTAAAGTTGTTGAAGCTGTCACANTCACAGGCGGGTACTGAATGTGCGATGCATTATAAGAAGAAAAACAGCGCCAGATAGGAACGAAAAGTAAAGTTGTTGAAGCTGTCACAAATCCAGTTTTCCTCATTTTTTCCCCGTTTCTTTTTATCAAGTTTCACGACACCGTCGCATCGCGGCTCAACATTTAGCTTCTGAGATGGACTATGATTTGTCGCGGCAGCAAGGGACATTCATACATCCACACCTCAGCACTACCCAGCCCTTCGAGCCATCTGGCTTAGTTCCTCCACCGCACTCAGTTCCTGTTGCCGACTTGCCAGCGCCTCCATCCCAAGATACAGCACAGACTGTGCCCCGGACACAACTGAGTAGTTCCGCCCTTCCCACTGAAAACATTCCTTTCTACGATATGGTACCGGAAGTTATCCTGAATTCCTGTCCTTGGGGTTATCCATGTTGTCAAGGCCACGGCTTGTGTCCTGTCTTACACCCTCTACAATACCCCACCAACTATAGCTCCATTGATCACTCAATGTCGGACACAACCCTATTCACGTCCACCCAAAGCACCGTTTACCAGCAATCCGCCCAGACAAACCCACCTATAAGCGCAAATATCTACTCATATGAAAATATCCTGAGATGCCTATTGCCGAGCGAACGATTCATCTTCGAAGAAAGACTGAAAAACACGTCATGGAAGGATATCCTAACAGAATACAATCAACGCTGGACCCCAGTTAACCATGACACTGCGCTCATGAAAAGGCTGCAGAAATTACGGGAGAAATATGTTGTCATCAATCAAATCCTGCCATCAAGGACAGGGACCGCTAAAAGGTCAGGACACAATACACATGCGGTTGGAATCCCATGTGCTACCTGCGGGCTGCATAATTACTAAAATCTCATGAGATCTACTAGAACTACATTTCGTTACAAATCAAGATAATACTCATAAGCCAAAACCTAGATGTTACAGCTTGGTCTGCGCGACGGGCCAGGCGAGAGGAGTCCCAGTTTTGATCGGTTTGTTTGCATGGTTGTTTCGCGAACTCGGTTTCCAGTTGCGGGATTGAATAGTGTCTTGAAAGTTTACAGGGGCGCTATTGAGAGTTCATTTGAGTATAATAAATGTGCGCTTGGGACAAAAATTGGGCAATGAACGTACATATGAGTGATAAATACTACCCCATTCTCTAAAATAGACCACGTGGTGGAGTGAAGTGCTATTGTATTCTAGTATAATGATAATTTAGCAGGGTAAGCGGTCTAAACGGTAATCACAACTTATGACCTAACCATAAAATAGGCGTCACAGTTTTAGTGTATTGAAATATAAAGGGTTAAATATCATAATTAGATACTGAATTAATTACCAAGTTTAGTAATATTTTAAATCTAGAATCATTGTCTTTAAATTAATATGAACTAGTTAGAGTAATTGTATTAGTGTACAATGAATTGTAATAAATAAGTTAAAGTTGTACATATATAACAAGTACAGATAATTTTTTTGAATAGCTTAATAAAATAAAACTTATAAAAGACACCCTTTCCCTTTCCAAACACCAGAAGGGCTCAGTTTCGGATCACTAATGAATCATCAGCCTAGTGTCCGACTTGGCGGTCAGGCAAGTCATGGTGAGTAGTTAACTAGCAGGGCGCCCTTGTCATTCTTTGCCCTGTTTGCTGTGTTTTGGTGTGTTTTAGACTTTCGTGTCCATCTTTCATCTTGGTTTCTATGTTTCCTCCGAGTCTGTTACGTGCTCTCTGGTGACTAGGCTTTCTATCTCACCAGATATAAACTTTGAGTGCCCTCGATGGCCACCTCTCTCCATCAGTACGGACATCCATGTATCCTTCACTACGTCTTTGCATTTCCTCTGTAGGGTTACAGGAAGAGTTTTCATTCAGCTAGTCAGGTTCACGGGTTAACGTAGACTCTTGAATAGACCAATTATACTTCACAAGGATATTCCCTTTATCTGGACAATACATATGTAAATGCTTTGGTGATAGGCATCGTTTGCCTTATCTTATAAATATCTATTTTCTGTCTCCATAGTTCCGTTTTCTATTGGGGTCTTGACAGGTCAAGTTAGCATTCATCCTAGTATTGAATGAAGCTACCTCTTTTCATGGCTGAATGTGCTGTCTCTTACAATCCCCGAGTTTTCAAACGGTATGTGCAGATGTCAATGTGCCTTGGTCGTGGAATCTTCTGAGTAAAGTACACTGTCTCTTTGGAATGGGGGGTGTACCGTTCAGAAGCGCGAGTCCTGGCACAGTGTTTGATCTTCATTGGCATCTTGTTGCACAATTATCCAGCCGCTCATCCCATACATCAGGTATATGTAACTCAATTCTGATATTTCGGCCTGGCGCTGCAAAGAAAACGAAAGATTTTGAATGAACTATGGCCCTTTGCGGCGGTCGCCTAGCTTATGGTATATGTGTCAACAGCTCGATTGCTCGTAATGTCAAGTGTACTCTTGAAATCACATAATCAGTTTGTAAAAGGACGAATAAGATCTTAGTTTCCTTAGTATAATTTTAGTGATTCCAGGCAGCTTGTTCAATCCCATCCGAGTAAGATAGCAAAGTTGAATGGAAGGAAGAAGAAGAAGAAGTAGAAGAATACAGGGAAGTACACTTGAGCATATAGCACACAAGGGCAAACACAAGGAATTACCCACCCATTTTCCTGGTTCCGATAACATATGGCGAGTCGAGCAACAAAATATGAGAAGATGCTTATCTTTTCCTCGCACTAGAAGACGAAAGGGAGGTGATACCTTTGCACAAATGGTATGTATTTATCCTTTCTTTTGATAAGGAGCCGTAGGATCTCCCCTAAACTAATCTCTGGACACATGAGTATCTGTCGCAAGGTATCACCTAAACTAGCTAAGGATTAAAAGAGACCGATATTGATGATTGGGCGAACACCTGCCAGTCTTTATAGTTTCGAAGGAAGCGCCGGGACCTCGTCCAGGTTTCTGAACGCACGTAGACCGTTCATAAATGATTCCCACGATTCATCAGAAGTGATAGGTGCTGTCACGTAATCGTCTAAATCAGATTGTGAAGCAGATTCCGATCTGATCTGGGCCAAGACTGCATTGTAGGACTCAGAAGCTCGAGAGGGTGCATATGCCTGGACTGCTCGCCCAGGCGCAGGCATAGGATCTAAATCCTCACACAGGCAGATCCGCTCATACAACAACAGTACATCCAACGAGAGCCCCGCGTTCTCGGCGGCCTCATAGGCCATGCGATTCCCGATTGCTTCGGCCAGCAATCGGCATCGAGGTAGAATGTGGCGATCAAATGAAGCGCCACGATGTTCCTCATAACCCCCGACTCTCTCAAGCCGCGATTTCATGTCTGCCAGTAAGTCTTCCTCGCGTTGCGCCAAGCGAGACGATCTGTTCCGCGCCTGTGGGAGATCTAATTTCCCTCCCAAAAGCTCTGACATGAAGCCTAGGAACGGAAATGGTCAGCTTACTTGTGAAGTAAAGGCGACTGCCAGCAGGCAAATGCCAATGGTACATACGAATACACAACACCAATGTATCGCCTTCGGCAATTGAATTTCCGTGAAATGNAAGGCGACTGCCAGCAGGCAAATGCCAATGGTACATACGAATACACAACACCAATGTATCGCCTTCGGCAATTGAATTTCCGTGAAATGTTAGATCCAGCTCGCTTATTTGATTGTACGCGAAGAGACCTTGCCACCCGCATCTTTCAGCGAGAGACCTCAGGACTTGAGAGGCTCTGACTACAGTCGCCTTGAAAATGGTGGCAAGCGCGTGCTGCATGGGGTCAGTTAGATCAGGGCACATATCTATGGTCCAGTGAGCGAATGCATGCAAGACCTTCCCATGAACCCATCCCTCGACGAT
>WEXE01000917.1:0-12894 GCA_011035825.1 Fusarium cf. hostae | reverse complement strand
TAATACTAATAATTAAGTTAACTATTCCTAGCTTTTATAGTTTAAAATAGGTATTTAATATAAATTTAAAGTTAGTATGAAATATTATAAAATTTATACCTTTATTATAAGCAGTATTATAAGTAAATTAGGTATATATTAGTTTTTTAACTTAATTATCTTATTTATAATTAATATTATATTATAAATACTATTTTTTTACCTAGTTTATTTATTTTATCTGCGTATTTACTTATAATTTAAAAGCTATTATAAGTCTATAATTTACTTTTATATAAACTCTATAATAGTTATAGTTTGTAAGGGATATACTAGTCTATTTTAGGTTTATATTAGCAAATATAATAAGATATAATACTAAGTAATATAAAGTATTATATCTCTTAATAATTAAGTAATATATATTAGGCTTATTAATATAAAAAAATCTTATTAATAACTAATAAACTTAAATCTATAAAAGTATTAATAAAT
Organism: Fusarium cf. hostae; assembly: GCA_011035825.1. NCBI lineage: Eukaryota > Fungi > Ascomycota > Sordariomycetes > Hypocreales > Nectriaceae > Fusarium > Fusarium cf. hostae. Next base: position 12,420 of record WEXE01000917.1, on the reverse strand, counting down.
ATAGTTTATATATTAAATATAATTATAAAGTAATTATATAGATTATTAAGTAATTTAAAAAATTATTAATAACTTTAATATTTTTAATATAATTATATCCTAATAGTTATAAATAAGGTCTTTTAGTTTATAGTAATTATATATAACTAATAAAAGTTATAAGGTATATATAATATAATTACTAGGATTATGATATAATCTCTTCTTTCCTTTAGTCTTATTTTTAAAAACATAATATTATCTTATTAAAGCTAAACTTATAATATTTAAATGTTATAAAATTATATTTTATATTTTTTATATTAAGAATTATATAAAGTATAGAATAATAAAAGGTTAGAAAAACTATTTTAAGTATATATATTATAATAATATATACAATAGGAAAAATATATTTTTATTTAAGGGTTAGTTTATATCTTTCTTATAGTCTTTAGCTAGTTATTAATTTATTTAGCTAATTATTTAATTTAAGAAAAGAATTAAATTAAGGCTAATAAAGAGGCTATTAAAGAGGAGCTTATATAAGTTTAAATAAATACTTATTTAACTATTATTATAATTATATATCTTTATTATTAAAAATACCTTATTTAATTAAAGAGTTTAAAGGTATTAATTAAAGATATTATTATAATAAGTACTTATAAAAAGAGAAAGAACTTAGCTTTTAAACTTATAGTAGTTTTGGAATTAATAGAGGTAGGTATTACTAACCTTATTAAATAGTTTATTTTTTTTAATTCTTTTTTACTTTTACTAATAGAAGTTTTTTAGGAGTTATTAGGTATTAATAAGGTATTTTAATAATTCTTATATATTTTTATTTTTTAAATAATTCTTTTATCTAATAAGGTATTTTATTTATTTATCAATTTTCCTTATATCTCTAATTACTTTTACTTTATAAATTTTAAATCTTTTAATTTCTATTAGTTTATTATTAAATTTAATTTATATTATATTAGCTACTAACTTAAGTAATAGAATATAAAAGATAAAATAATACCTAACTTTTAATAATAGGTTTAGTTTATAAATATTTTTCATACTTTCTTTTTTTACTCTATATAATTTATTATACTTATAGTTTAATATGTAATTTAATTATTTTACTATAATATATTTTATAGTTAAGTAAACTATATCTCCTTTTAAGAAGATTAGTTATTTAATTCTTTTTATACTATAGTATTTATTAATTTATTTTCTAAAAAACTTTAATCTTTTCTTTAACTCTTTAAATAGGGCCTTTAAGTCCTTACTTTTAATTATAATAGCTAAGTTAACTATTTTTAGCTTTTATACTATATAATATATATCTAGGGTAAGTTTAAAGTTAGCTATTAAAGGTATTATCTTTATACTTTTATTATATATTATAATATATATAAGTTAGGTATTTAATAATTTTTCTGCTTAAGTATTTTCTTTATAATTATTATAATATTATAAGTAATATTTTAATACGTAATTTAATTATTTATTTTATTTATTTATTTATAATCTAAATACTATTAATAGTTTATAGCTTAATCTTATATATATTATAAGTATTTACTAATATTATTAAAAAATATAATTCCTTTATTTATTAGGATTTTATATAATAGTTTATTAACTAGCTAAGCCAGTCTTGGTCTACTAACTAGCCGTTATAGTTTTTTTTCCTAAATGCTAAAACCTTTATTTCTTAATTTAACTTTTTTCCCTTCTTTCCCTCCTTACTTCCCTTCCTTTACCTTATAATTACCCTTATTTCTTGTATTAAAATATTTATATTCTTAATTTAACTAACTCGATCTTGCTTTTTTAACTCTTTAAACTATACTAAGTATATAGTATTATTACTAGTTAATATAATACTATTAATAAAGGCCTATTACTATAATAATATACTTATATCCTTTTTTAACTAATTAACTAGGCCTTTTAATACCTTCTTTTAATATCTAATAAATTTAATAAGTTAATTATCTTATATAATACCTCTAATTAATACCTAGTAACTAAAGATAATAAGATTAACTTATTATATTAATTATAATTAATTAATATAAGGTAGGTATTTGCTTATAATTTTATAATAATAAAGGTTAGAATATAAGCTTTAGATCTTTATAATATAGATATTATTAATATTAGTTAATTAAGCAGTTATATATTTATTAATTACCTTTACTAGATAATTATAGCTAGGTTAACTATTATTAGTAATAATTATATAGTAATATATCTTAAATAATAAGAGTTATAGTTTTAGGCTTATTTTTTTATAAAGCTTTATAATTATTATAGTAGTAATAATTATATTAAGAGGTAAATAATAAAGAGAGAATTTAGTTTATTATTAATAAGGGAAACATCTTCTTTATATTTATAAATTAAGGCTACTTATTTAATTAGATTTTAAGGTTTAAGGCAGTAGCTATATAATTTATTAACTTAATATTAATGTTATTTTGTTTCTTATTTTATTTTTTAGTATAGTATATAACGCTTTATATTATGTTTGTATTAAAAAAGAAAAATACTATTATTATATTGCTTTATATATAGCTATAGTATTACTTCTCTTTTAATAATAGTTTATATTTTTTAAGTATTTTAATATGTATACTATATAAGTAAGTTATTTTATATTTATATTTTCTTTATAAGGTATATAATAAGAGAGTTTAATAAGTTATTTTATTATAATTAAGATACTATTATAAAAGATTTTAATTAATAGTTTTTCTAATAAAGGCAATTTAATTATAGAGTCTATTATAATTAAGCTCTAAGGTCTCTTTACTATTTCTAGTAGTTATAATAAGCTATATAGCTTATATTATTACAACCTTATGTTTATATATAAGTTATATTATTTAATTATTATTTTTACCTTTTTTCTTTAGATTTTATATCCTTGTTATGAGATTTATTTAAAAGTTTTTATAATTGCTTAATATTTACATAATAAATATAAATAAAATTTATAAAGGAAATTATAATTTTTTTTAATTAAGATTTCTTTTATTAATGCTATTTATATTTATTTTAATATTTATATTAGTTATATAAACTAGTTTTTTCCTTTTTAACTTTTTTCTAAGATATATTTCTTTATTTTAGGTATATTAATATTATAATCTAGTTATTTACTAATTATATTAACCCTTTTATTATCTAACTCGTTATAGTAAATAATTATATAATTAAACTTATATAAGTATTTAATATAATATATTTATTATTAATTCAGCTTTTATAGTATAATAATATAACCCTAATTTAGACTACTGCTTTTTTACTTATTTTACTTTATTTATTCTTATATATAACGTTAATTAATTATATACCTTACTATATATATTTAATCAATTAAGGTTAATTTAACTTTTTCTCATTAACTTATATAAAGTAAACTTAAAATAATTCCTTTAAACCCTGCCTTTACTCTGCATTTATCCTAGAACTCTATATATAGACCCCCTATCCCTATACTCTTAAAGTCTAAGTCTATAACTAGCCTAATCTTTTATGTATAATAGGGAAAATATAAAATACCTATTCTACCTTTATAATTATATTAATAAGCTGCTCTTTGTACTAGGCTAAGTTTAGGCCTATAAAGGCAATAAGGAAAGCTACTTTTTTTATTATTAATAAGTAGTTATATCTTAAGGCTTTTTCTAGCTTCTTTAATTTAAATAGCTCTTAATTAATTTAGGCTAGAGATATTATACTTTATAAATAACCTACATATATATAATTAATTAAGTTAATTAAACTATAATCAAGAATAGCTATTTTAATTTAGCTAGACTTTCCTTTTAATAAGAAGTTCTTGTTAATAGCTATAGCTATTATATATAATATATAATTATCTCTTTTTATAGCTTACTTTAAGGCTAATTTAATTTTATTAATAAGATTATAATTAGTTATATAATAGCCTTAATTAGGCTATAGGCAATTATAAAGTATTATAATAATAGTTATAATTAATAAGAAAAGTTAGGTTAGTTGATATACTTTGCAATAGATAAATTAGGCATAGTATTCCTTTAGGTAGGTTAAAGAAAGAAGGTTAATTTAGCTATTAAGAGCTAGTATTTATATTACTAAATTAAGGCAGTAATTATATTATTAAGGCAGATAAACCTTATTTAGTAATAATATCTATTATAATAGCCTATTATAGAAGTCTCTTTATTTACATTATTAATAAAAAAGCTAAAAAGCTACATAGCCTTTTATAAGGTTAAAAGTAAGAGAAATAAAAGAATTATAATAATATATAAAATATTTTAACACTTAATATAAACTTAAATTTAATATATTTTTCTCATAAGGTAGTATTTAAAATTTATAAAATAATATATAATTATTAAAAGTTTTTTAATATAAATAAGGTAATTACGTTTAATATTATATAATTTATAAAAATAAAATATAATTAAATAACGTGGTTAATAAGCAAGTAGGCCAGATAAGCAAGTAGGCCAATAATCCCTTATCTTATATCATTACTATCTAATTAAATAATTCTCCCTTATTAAATATATTATAACTATTAAATAAAGCTAAAATCCTTCTTGCCCTCTAGGCCCTTTAAAATAACCTAAAGCTTAATATCTAAAGCACTATAGATAACTATAAAGTACCTTAAAACATATTATAACGCTGCTATAATCGCATTTAATTATAATATAATTCTATCCTAAATTTATAGAGATTATCTAATCTAGAGGAATAGATAATAGTTTAATTTATTTTTAATTTAGATTTATAAGGATTTCCCTTATAACTGCAATTTATAGAGAAAATGGCTAATTCTCTGCTTATAGACTGCAGTATTTTACCTATTAGTAAGTGCTAGGCTTATCACTTTATAAAGTAATAACTAGAGCTAAAGAGATAGTATTTTAGAAATATAACTATTAAAAAGCTAAATATAAAGATCTAACTATTATTTATAGCTAGTTTAGGCTTATATAAAATATAATTATAAAGTATAATATTTAATTAAATAATATCTAAAACTTTAATAAAACTAGCTTTATAATAGGCCGTATTATAGCTAGAATAGCTATTATAGGTTTAGAAAGGTAAAGAAGGCTAAAATTAGTATAGCCTAGAAACTAGTAATAAATTATTATAATCTAGGTAATTAATATAAAAGGTTAATTAATTATGCTATTTATTATTAATACAGGTTAATATTACCTTACTAATTAGTATTAAGAATATAACCTCCTAAGTAATTAGGTTATTATAATAAGCTAAAATAGGTAAATAAATAATAAGCTAGGTCTTAAGTAGCTAAAGTACTTTAATTAGTCTATAATTAAATAATTAAATACTTAATATTATCTCCTAATCCTTAATAGTTATAAAAGCTATTACTTAGCTAATTTTAAGAGATATTATAAAGATAATAAGATTATTATACTTTATATACCTGCTTATATATCTTAATTACTTTAGCCTCTTAATATTAGGTGGTTTATAGTGCTAAAAAAGGCTTATAGTTAAGAAATAGAGTATTTAATTAAATACTTTATAACTTATATTTTTAAGATTAAGTTCTTTTCTGCCTTTTATATTATATTTAAAGCTACCTTTATAGAAAGTAATATCTAGGGAGGTTTATAAGGAGCTAGGCTTACTTCTTTTAACCTAGAAACTATAATCTTAAAGCTTAATATATAGCTATAAATCCTAATACCTCTTAAAGAGGCTACTTAACTAGTAATACTATAGGCTTTAAAGACCTTAAAGATAGTAATTAAGGCCTAATCTTAATCTAAATACCTTAAAAAGTAAATTAAAAGGTATTATAATAGCTTCTTTAAGTTTATTATTAAAGTATTAAAGTTAGCTATTAAGGTAATAAAGGCAGTTATATATAAGATTACCTTATTAAGGCCTAAGCTTTATAATCTTTAAGATATATATAAAATATTAAGTTAATACTATAAGGCATAAAGGACTAAATTATAAAAAGGAAAGATTATAATTATATAAAAAGTATTATAAGTAATTAATTAAATAAATATTAATATATAAATAATAGCTAAATTATTAAAAAGTAGTAATTAAGGAAGGTTAAAGTAACTAGGTAATTAGCACTATAGTATATATAATATAGGCAGTTATAATATAAGGACTTATTAGGTAATTCTTAAGTTATTTAAGGAGGAATTTAATAAGTAAAAGCTAGCCTTTTTAAACTATAGCTTAAGCTTTTTAAGCTATAGCTTAAAAAGGTTAAGGAAAGTGGCTTACTTGCTTATCTGGCTTACTTACTTATTAACTATATTATAGCTTTTTTATATTTTTTTATTATTTAATTTACTTTCTTAAAATAAAATTTAATTAAATAAAATTTAGTTTTATTTTTTTATTAAAATTATATATAATAAATATAAGTTTATTAATAAAACTTAATTTTTTTTAAAAACCCCTTTAAATAATACTTTTTATAAAAATAGCTTTAAAAGTAATATAAAAGGTAAGAAATAACTTAATCTTTATAATATAAGTTATAAAATATCTAATTAAATATTTTATTTCTTAATTATAAGCCTTTTTTAAAATTATAAAATACTTAATATTAAGAAGGTAAGGGAAATAAGATATATAAACTAATATATAAAATATAATAATCTTATTCTTTTAATAATATTTCTTAAAATTCACTAAGTAATAACTTTTATAATTATTAAGGATTAAGAGATAATAAGGACTACTTAATTAGTTAGTTATAAACTAATTAAAGTACTTTAATTACTTAAGACCTAGTATATTATTAATTTATTTATTTTAGGTTATTATAATAACCTAATTACTTAAGAGGTTATATTTTAAATATTAATTAGTAACGTAATATAAGTCTATATTAATATTAAATAATATAATTAATTATCCTTTTATATTATTTATCTAAATTATACTAATTTGATTTTAATTTCTAGGTTATTAGTTTTAGCCTTTTTTACCTCTCTAAACTAATAATAACTATTTCAGCTATAATAATACCTGTTATAAAGCTAGTCTTATTAAAGTTTTAAATATTATTTAATTAGATATTATATTTTACATTTATATTTTATATAAGCTTAAACGAATTATAAATAATAATTAGATCTTTATATTTAGCTTTTTAATAATTATATTTATAAAATATATATATTTTTACCTTTAGTTATTACTTTATAAAGTTATAAGCCTAATACTCATTAATAAGTAATAAATAATAATTAATAAGTAAAGAATTAGCTATTTTATTTATAAAATATAATTATAAAGGAAATCCTAATAAAGTTAAATTAAAAATAAAATAAATTATTATTTATTTCTTTAAATTAAATAATTTTATAAATTTAAAATATATTTATATTATAATTAAATATTATTTTTTAATTAAATTCTTTTTTTCCCTTACCTTTAGCCTTATATAAGGCTATTAAGCGTTTTAGCTTTCTTATTAATAATCTAAATAGTAAGACCACTATAGCAGGCTATTATTATAGAAGTTAGAATTAAATAAGGTTTATCTGCCTTAATAATATAATTACTACCTTAACTAAGCAGTATTAATACTAGTTATATCTTAGCAGCTAGATTAATCTTCTTCCTTTAACCTATCTAAAAGACATACTTAATTTATCTATAATAAAGTATATTATCTAACTTAACTTTCCCTCTTTTAACCCCTCTTACTAATAATATAATAGCTATACTGCCTTAATACCTATTATATAAAATAGCTTATAGCTATATAATTATACCTATTATATAATTAGCCACACTTTTAATTTAGCTATTAGGCCTGCCTTAGAGGCAGCTAATAAAAAAGAACTTTATATAATATATATAATAATTATTATAATTATAAAAAAACTTCTTATTAAGAGGTATATTTAATTATATTAAAGTAGCTATTTTTAATTATAACCTAATTTAATTAATTAATTATATAAAAAAGACATATTATATTAATTTAATTAACTTAAATTATTTTAATAATAGCTTTAAGAGAAGGTTGTTTTCTTTAATTAAATATACTAACTTTTTTTACTACTTTTATAAATAACTTAGTTATATATAAAAAGTAACTATTTAATATATTTATTTAGGTAGTTAATATTATTAAAGTGCTACTTTTAAATTAGTAAAGGGTTTTAAGATAAATATAAGGTAAAGGTAAGGTTTAGAAACTTTATTTAAGTTAAAATAAAAAGAATTATATTAAGTTTATTATTTTATATAAGTTAATTAGTAATAGTTAAGTTAACCTAAAGATATAACTTAATTAATTAAATATATTTAATAAGGTATATAACTAATTAACCTTATATATAAAAATAAATAAAGTAAAATTTATAAAAAAGCAATAGTTAAAACTATTGAATTAATTAATTATATATTAATTAAAATACTTTAGTTACTTAAGGCCTATCTTATTATTTATTTAGCTATTTTAAGATATAATAATAGTATAAGTAACGAACATGTTACTTTTTTAATATTAATTAATAAAGTAATATTAGCTAATAATTATAATATATAAATTAATTACCTAGTCTTTTATATTAATTATTTATATTATTATAACCTATTACCGGTTTTTAGGCTAAATTAATTTTAAGTTTTTATTTATTTTCTAAGCTAGTAATTACTATATTATTTAATACTATATTTATTATAAAGCTAATCTTATTACAGTTTTAGATAGTATTTAATAAGATATTATATTTTATAATTATATTTTATATAAGCCTAAATTAATTATAAATAGTAATTAAATCTTTATATTTAGACTTTTAATAGTTATATTTCCTTTAAAAATATATATTAAGTTATAATTACTATTTAATAAAATTAATAGCCTAATACCTATTAATTAATACTATATTATAATTAGTAAGTAAATAATTTATTATTTCTTTAATATTATAATATTAAGAAGGAAATCCTTATAAATCCAAGGTAAAGATATATAAGGTTATAATTTTTTCTTATATATTATTTAGTTTTTAAGTATTTAAAATATACTTAATATAAGCCTACCTGCCTTCAGATTAATAATAAAGGGTATAGAAATATATATTATAAATCTTTATAGCTTATTATAAATTGATTTTTAGGTCTACTTAGTAGCCTTAAAGTATAAGAATAATATAAGCCTTATTAAAAGAATATAATATATTATTTAATTAAGAACTAATTAATTAAATAATATTAATATAAGGTAGGGGACTTTTATATTACTTACTTGTTTATAATACTTGCTTATTATATATATTAATTAGATATAAGCTATAAGGTATATATAATATAACTATTAAAGTTATGTTATAATTTCTTCTCTTTATTAGGTTTTATTTTTAATGACTTGATTTGTTATTCCCTTACTTTTAGCCTTATATAAGGCTATTATGCTTTTTAGCTTTTTTATTAATAGTTTAAATATTAAGACCCCTATAATAGGCTATTATTATAAAAATTAGAATTAGATAAGGTTTATCTACCTTAATAATGTAATTACTACCTTAACTAAGTAATACTAATACCAGTTATATCTCAGCAGCTAGATTAACCTTCTTCCTTTAACCTATCTAAAGGAACCTTAGTCAACCTTTATAATAAATATATCACACCTGATTTATCTATCGCACTTCTAAAGTATGTTGTCTGACCTGACTTTCCCTTCTGACCCTTCTTGCTAATAGCATAATAGCTATACCGCCTTAATGCCTATATGAAATAGCCTGTAGCTATATAATTATGCCTACTTTAATAACTTATATACTTATTTATCCTTATATATTTATTAATATATATTAACTTAAACTTTATATCTTTTATTATATTATATTACTTTATTAATTAAAATATAATTATTTTTAAAAAATCTCTTTTTTATTATTATTAGATATTATAAATCTATTAATAATATTTATTAATTTAGTTTTAAAGTTATACCTTATATTTTCTATAAAGAATATAATACTATTTATTAGATATTTTAGGGTAAGAAGAAATATAGCTTCTATATCTATTTAGGTTATTCTTATAATAGAATAAGCATTTTATTATACTATTATAAGGTATTTCTTTATGTATTTAATATTCCTTTATTAACTTAATAGTTATATATATTATAATTAAAGTTTAGAATTTAAGTTAATAAAAGGCTAAGGTAAAAGAGTTATTATTATAGTATTATAAAGCCCTTTATTAGGTATACTATAAATTAGATATATCTTTATTTAAATTAAAGTTTTATAAAAAGTATAAGTATAATATAATTAAATAAGATATTAAAATAACTTATTATAGCTTAGGTTTTATTAAGGCTTTAAAGTATATTAAGTAAGTTAAGATTCCCTAAAATTATTTTATTATTAAGTATATTAATTTATTAGTATATTTTAATATTTTAAATTTAAGCTTCTTTACTTTTTCTGTTTTTAATAATAGAAGTAAAAGTTATTTAAAACCTTTTTATTATTAGTAAGGTATTTAGCTAGTTCTTTTATACTTTTAGTTTCTAAGTAGGTTTTCTATTTAACTAAGTATTTTTATCTTTTATTTTATAATTATAATTTCTTAATTACTTTCTGTTTTATAGGCCTTTAGTTCCTGTATTTATTTTAGTTTATTTTTAATATAAATATAAGTTATATTAATAGCTAATTTAAATATTAAAATTTAAAGGACTAGGTAAAGCCTAACTTTCTATAATAGGTCTAATTTATAGTTATGTTTAAATTTTTTCTATAATACTATATAAAGTCTAATAAATTAATAATTTACTTTATTACTTAATTAATTTAATTTAATATTTTTTATAACTAGGTAAATTATATTTTGTTTTTTAAATATTAATTCTTTTAACCTTTTAGGGTTATAGTAATTCTTAACTCTTTAATATATTAACTTTAATTTTTAACTTTATTTCCTTATATAGGTCTTTAAGGACTTTACCTTCAATAATAACTACTAGGTAAACAAATTTAGGTTTGTATATAGTATAGTAAGCTTTTAATATAAATCTAAAGATTATAATAAAAAATATAAGTTTTGTATATTTATTATTAGTAATATTATAAGCTAGTTAGGTATATAATAGCTTTTTAACTTATTTCTTATATTTATAATTAATATATTGTTTTAAGTATTAATTTAATACCTATTTTATATATTTATTAATATAAGGCCTAAATACTATTATAAGTTACTAACGTAATCCTAAATATAATATAGGAAATTATTACAACTTTAATATAAATATAAGTCTTTTATTAAAATAGATTTCTATAAGTACTTTATTTATCTTAATAATTCTAATATAAAAGGTATATATTATATATTTTATATTTATTATTTCTTTATAAGGTAGGTAATATAAGAACTTTATAAATTAGTCTATAATAATAATAATACTTTTATAAAGGTTTTTAAATAAAGAGTTTTTTTTACTAAAAATAGCTTAATTATAAAGTTTATTATAATTAAACTTTAAGGTTATATTATTACTTCTAGTAGTTATAATTCTTTATATAACTTATATTATTATAACTTTATCTTTATATAGAGGTTATATTATTTATTTCAATTTTTATATTCTTTTTCTAAATCTTATAGTTATATGATTATAATTTCCTAAAAGTCTTTATACTTTTTAAAATTTATATAAAAGGTATAAATAGAAACTATAAAAATAGATTTTCGGCCAGATTTTGACCGGTGTTGAAGATCCTCGTCTCAAGGAGGTCCTGAGACGAAGGAACGAAATTATTCTCAACACACAGAAGCAGGTTGATCTTGACCGTAACAACTTAGCTNTTTATATTCTTTTTCTAAATCTTATAGTTATATGATTATAATTTCCTAAAAGTCTTTATACTTTTTAAAATTTATATAAAAGGTATAAATAGAAACTATAAAAATAGATATATACTTTATTAGCTAAGATATTATATATTAATATTATTTATATTTATCTAAATATTTATATTATAATAAAGTATAAAATATATCTAGACTTTAATTTAATTTATAATTTTTATATAGTAATATTTAAATTCCTAAAAGTAGTTTATAAGTATTAAAAGTTCTTAAATATAAATAAAGTAATTAAGTTTTACTTTATATACTTATATACTTAATAAGTAAGATTATTAGATAAGTAAGCTAATTACTTTCCTTTTTAACTTATAAATTATCCTTTCTTACTTAAATTATAAGTTAAAAAGGTATACTTTTACTTTTAAACTCTTCTTTAAATAACTTAATAATTACTTAATAAGTTCTTATATTATAATTATTTCTAATAACGTGCATGATAAGCGAGTGCTCCAGACAAGCGAGTGCTCCACCAATCTACACCTCAAGACTTAAAAAGAGTAATAAAAACACCAT
>WEXE01000916.1:0-12947 GCA_011035825.1 Fusarium cf. hostae | reverse complement strand
GAAATCCCTTCTTTGTAATTGTCGCGCGTTTCACGTAGGTGATACGGTCCTGTACGAACTCATCCGGAGGTTCGTGATATCGAACAGGGGCTGGTGATAGAGTAGGGGTTGGTGACGACGTAGGGATAGGAGATGGTGTAAGAGACGTTGAATTTGGTACCCTTATAGTTAATGGAGACGGCAAGGGTGGAGTTGATGACTCCATAACAATAGTATATAAGCAGGTTGTTATGGACTTGATTGTTTTATGTGAGTGGAAAACTCAAGCTGTTCTCAGGGGCTCATAATTTCATTCCGTACTCAATGTNTTATGGACTTGATTGTTTTATGTGAGTGGAAAACTCAAGCTGTTCTCAGGGGCTCATAATTTCATTCCGTACTCAATGTTCTAACTGCACTAGTCTAAGATCTAGCCACCCCGATCTATTTATAGCCAGACCGGTCCAGACCATCAAGACCGGTCCGACCATGGTTTTGAGAAATCCTTAGACCAGACCAAGACCAAGTCAGACCAGACCATTCCGATCACTGGTGCCAGGACACTCCGACATCCCTGGTAACGAGCAGGCCGATCAACTGGCAAAAGCAGCATCATCACTGCCCGAGCCTGAAGGGACTCAACCAACGCTGGCCTACCTACGAAGGATCGCAAGACAAAAACCGAAAGAAGCATTCGAGGCGTGGTGGTCCGCCTCCGCTCCTGAACAATACAAGAGACTCAACCTCAAGGCGACCACAGGCTGCCCGCCGGAGCTCTCGCTCCCGCGTGCAGCCTTGCACCATCTGCTGGCAGCGAGGTCCCTTCACGGAGACTTCGCCGCGTATCACGAAAGATTCGACCACGATGATGCACGCCTGGTCTGCTCATGTGGCCGACGCAAAGCACCGGATCACATCTTCTACTGCAAAAAGGTACCGCTGCGTCACCGGATGAGGCTTGCACCCTCACCGAATGCAGCGGTCAATCTAGCAATAGGAAAAGTCTTTACCAAATTCATCGACCTGTCCAAGGACAGCGCGTTCTTTGGAAAGATTTGCCCTCGCTATTAGGCGACCACGACCTGAGAAGCACTCGCGACTCTCCTTCCCTCTCTATCTTCCACACATTTCTTTTGTTACCTTTTCTTTCTCTCTTATATGCTCACGGCCAGATGAAGGACGTGACAGCGACCTTCATCTGGCGGGGACCACCTTGAGGTAGTCACGAGCTGCCGCACACACAGACTGATCTCAGCTCTCCTGACACCAGGCTCCAAAAGCTGCTGCGATTTGTCAACCGCGCCTTGTCGTCCCGCTGACGGGTAACAGGCCCGATAGGATGCGCCATTCGTGCCGATGATATGCTGGATAGAGCGCGGTCCACTGACGCGTTTGCAGAAATAGATTGCCGAGGGGAAGACTAATTTCGCGTCGCGAATGCCTAATCCTTTATAGCCTATAGCATTTCTGTAACTAGCGTGTACATAGATTCCGATTTTTCTAGCTCAGCACGTCCTGTGCCCCAATAGGGGACATTTCGGGGCCTATGCCCCCCCCGGAGGAAAAATATACATAACATAACATAACACAACGTTACACAAAAAATGTGATTGATACTGTTGAGGTAGGCCAGCAAGCGAAGTACATATACATATAAAGCGGAATGAAACGAGAGAATAAAGACAAAACAAAAGCATTCGCTTCTACGGTCCAATAGAGCGACCACACACACATGTAGACTATAGAGAAAAGGACAGTTCCATTGGAGGAATACAAATCAAGGATCTTGCCGAAACTGCAGGGTAGGAACAGAGGTCAGAAATTATGGACAACCCATGACGAAGCGAGCTAAAGTAACCAATTAAGTCGAAGGAATAGCACAAAAAAGATGAGAGATGAGGGACTTTGGGCTAATCAGGAAGCGCGAATAGCTGCACAAATCAGAGCGAAGCGTTTTAGTTCAGGGGCAACAGCATAAGACCTTTCGTCACTTCGTTCGTTCCTCTCTTCGTTCCTCAAGGCAAACGCCAGTCACATAACCCACTCACTTTATATGGGCGATTTCAGTCAAATCGCCTGCGAGTAGCACCTAGGTTGGAGATATTGTATGTTAGCCGGCAGTTAGGCAATTAGTAATACATAGTCTTTGAACTCCTGTCTTAGTCTCATGTAAACATGTGCGTCTTTAACGATATTCATATCTTATTGAATTGAAACCAGCCATTAGGGCACTGTACCTAGGTAATCGTACATATTGTCGGTCCGAAACTCAACCCTGGAGAACATCGGTCATTTCTTCAAACAAATTCGCCGCCCAGATCGTGTCATACTCCCATGAATTTCTTAGCAACCTCCCTGCATCTCCTGTCTGCAGGCCCTGGAAGATACTCTGCTCGTCCATCACCTGATCTTGCAAAGTCGAGCCAGGATCATCGATCTCGGCATCTTCGTCGAGCTCGATAACGCGGGTATCACCGTCCGGATCTTGCGTCATGGGATCCTCGAACGTAGACTCGCCGTAAGAAGGTGCCGGCATTGTCGAAGACATGGTGTGAACAGGGCCCCAAGTTAGCTTTTTGCTATCTGCATAGAGGATATAAGATGGTAAGTCTGTCTCCTTGGGAGGTTTACCAGTAACTAATGCAAAATCGAGAGATAGTCGGAGACGGAGATAGAGGCGAGTGACGAATAATTCGTCCCAGCGGGCCCGAGGCATATTATTCGCTCCTGGAATTTTGCTGTTGGCCCTGGACTCAAAAACTCGTTCCGGCAGACGTATTGGAACCGAGTGCAGGATCTGGGTAATCATTCTACTGATATCCTCGGCGCCTTCGAATCTCTTGCTGCATAGATGCATCACTTGAGCATGACATTGCGAGACAGTTTGATCTGTCTCAGCTTCAGTGCGCATCGACGATAACTTGTCATCCAGAGAACTCAGCATCAGTGGATAAGCGATATAAGCGATACTAAAAAGCGAGTCAGCTAAACCCTGAGGTCCCCAAAGCTGTGATCACGTACACGGAGATAGGGAGGTGCTGGGTCAAGCCCTGCCGCACTATATGCCTGACTAATCGAGTAGTCTCGGTCGTTGCATGGGTCAGTTCCTCTCCAATGTCTCTAAGTCTTGTGTCGTCGAGGACGGTGACTCCTTTCTGTAAGCGCTCTATGACCATTCCCTCGTGATTGCCCAATGCGATTTGGCCCGCACTACCAACGGCTTAGCGAGGCCAATTGACAAGTAGAGGAGACTTACTGCACATAGATGTAAAGGAGACTCAAAAATAGTGTCAGAAACCGATGGGCGTTGCTATCAATCATAAAAACACAGAAGACCGCCTCTGCTTCCTCTTTCCACTGCGTTAACCTAGATCTCGCAGTTCTAATTCGAGATACTGTCGTTCCGAGGTTATCTAGACAGTATGTAGGATCGAATCCACTCGGCCCGTAGGCTATGGCAAGCACTTCTGTCAGAACGATGCCCAGGCGGCATTGGTAATTAAGTATCGTAGCCAAGTGTTTCTTTGTTTTGGGATCATACACGACAGACTCGTGAGATTCACCTCGAAGATCCTCTTGAGTAATGGTGTCGATCTTGACGTTGAAGCTGGAAGGCGTGATCTGTAGTGGCTTCCGCAATCCAAGACTTAATACCCTGTCTCGCCAGTAGAGGGACCACCAGAGTCTCTTGTTGCGCCTTTTGGTAGCCGGGCTCAGGCCAGGTGCTTGGAAGGTGTGGGCTTGGGCGACGATGGCGTTCTGAATGGCGGTGCTGAGCCAGAGACTTCCTGTGTGCGGCTCGGCGGCGGAGAACTGAAACGTCAAGAGCAGAGCCGCTTGGGATTTGGTGAAGGCATCGCTTTCCACACCGAGGTCAAAAAGCAACTTCAAGAGGACGAATTAGTATTGACGCTGAGGTATTTTTACTTACAGGTGACTTACCTTGGCCCGCCGGTGGAATATGCCTCGTGCTACTTTGACCCCTGAATACCCAGCGTTTTTGAGGACGGCTGACGATACGAACTATATAAGGGTTAGTGAGTTACGCCGATTACGAGCTTGGGTATTTCGCACAGCTGAACTGGCGAATAACATTGCTTGGAATACGAGAAGCGACATGGTTCTTCTGGAGCCATGGTGATGATATCGATTCAGGTACAGATCCCAGAATTCAGCCTCATCGATAAGTGGGTAGCAAGGGTGTATGTATAAGAAGTACTGATGGATGAACTCGTCCTGTACGGGGCGAGTGGGAAGATGGAAGCATCCATTGAGCTTGAGATACTGGATATCTTGCTCAGGGAGAGTTAAGGGATTTTTGAGAGCCAGAAACTGAGACGCAGAGAACAGCACCTCTGATTGACAGAAGGCGGCCCTGGTTCTCGTGCCAGACATGGTTGTGCGGTGCGTTGGTCCAAACACACGTCAGACTTGCGAGCAAGATGTGCGGGTGAAGGAGCTAACTCTCCCGACGTTCTCGGATGTAGGTTGTGAAGAAGTCCTCGGAAGGTCCGAGCCGAAGGAAGAGGGATCAAAGAGGCAGATAAGGTGGTGGAGAAGCAGGAACGGGCAGGAATTGGCCTCCTTGGCGGCAGAGGTCGTCTGCCAAATGCTGCCCTTGCTCAAGAGATCCACCGCCGCAATTTCTGCTATGCTCGGCTATTACCCAGATCCTCGGACCGGTAGCGGTCCGCACTTGCGGGGAAGTGGAGGTCGGCCAGGGAGGGAAACACCATGTAACCTGGCATTGGGGAACAAGCAGTAGTCTAATTAACTTTAGTCAGACCCCAGATTGGGGATCTCGCCCCTCAGGGAGTTTATGATGGTGATGGTTATTCTTGGGCTTGGACACGAAGTGTTTTCCCTACCTGTAAACCTACCATACAGCTAAGCTTGCTACAGTATTCGTAAGCATTTTGTTGGCCTATCTACCCTTCCTTGTTCTCCCAGGTGTCATGTACTCACCCCCTCAAGCCAAGAAACGACGTCGCAATCCGTTCACCTCTCGAGACTGACTCGTATCGAATCAGACTAGGGCCTCCCTGTATCTACCCCAGAGTGACAGGCGCTATCAGCCCACGTGAAGTCTATCAGTCGATCCGAGGATATGGGGATCCCTTGTAAACATCTCTTCAATCTAACCGTACCATGCCCAGGCCGATGCCCGAGATCTTGGCTTGACCGGGCTATAAATATCTCCCAGCAGCCCCCCAGCGTCAGGTCAATAATCACATTTTCAAGCCATCTTATTGGCATCCTCTTATTGGCTACCTTTCACATCTACATACCTTCATCCTTTCTCCTCTGACCAGCACTACCATGAAGAAAGACGCGCCGGGCAGTGCCACAGCAAGCGTGCACATTGCTGAACGCACCGACAACGTCATACTGTCTGATAAGGCCGGCTCGGTTGAGAGCGCAGGCTGGAGTGAAGCAGATACCAAGAGGTTGATTCGCAAGATTGACTGGGCCATCATTCCATTTGTGGCTCTTCTCTACTTGCTCTCCTTCCTCGACCGCACCAAAATTGGCAATGCTCGTCTCGATACCCTCGAGGCGGACCTTAATATGTCGGGTCTGATGTATAATAATGCGCTGGCCGTCTTCTTTCCTTTCTACGTCGTGGCAGAAATCCCCTCCAACATGGCCATGAAGAGATTCAGACCATGGATCTGGATCCCCTCTATGATGGTCGTATGGGTATCTGCTACACGTTGATGGGCATCGTCCAGAGCTACCCGGGCCTGATTGTTGCACGAAGCTTCCTTGGTCTGAGCGAAGGTGGTTTGTTTCCAGGAATTGCCTACCAGTACGTCTCTCGTTCTGATCGCGCATCCTTACGTCTTTAGCTCACAGCCCTGCAGTATCACCATGTGGTATCGCCGCCACGAATGCGGCTTTCGCATGGCCGTCTTCTTCTCTGCCGCCACAGCCGCAGGTGCATTCGGCGGTCTGCTCGCACGTGGCATCATGGAGTTGCGTGGCGAGGCGGGTTTGTCCGGTTGGCAATGGATCTTTATCATCGAGGGTATCCTTACCGTGCTGGTTGGTACATGTCCCAAGCGATTTGACCTGCAATGAAACTATGCTTACCATGGTGTCCGTATAGCTCTGGTGTCATTCAAATTGATGGCTGATTACCCCGACCGAGCGAAATTCATAACCGACGAAAAGCGCAAGCACATCCAAGAGCGCCTGAACCTCGACCGTTCGGGGCTGGCGGACGAGTTTGAGATGAGATACGTTAAGGATGCTCTTTGCGACTGGAAGATCTGGGTGCACATGTTCATGGCGACTGGTACATTTACCGGAGTCTACTCTTACTCCCTATTCCTGTCTACCATCATTCGTGACCTTGGGTACTCCAACGCAACCGCTCAGCTCATGAGTACTCCCCTTACGTCGTGGCGTGTGCTGTCTGTGTTGGGGCTGGTTGGTGGGCAGATAAGGTACAGCAGAGGGGAATCTTCATGATCGTCTTTATCTCCATGGCGTGGGTTATTATGTTCCTTTTTTTATTTGGTATCTGCTGACAACTCATTAGTGGAATCGGACTCATTCTTCTTATGGCCGTCCGCAACGCTGGAGTCAGATACTTTGGCTGCTTCCTCCTCGCATCGGGCGTGTTCCCGAGTGTTCCCCAGGGCATTGCCTGGAACAGCAACAACATTGGCGGAGCCCTTAAGCGAGGCGTGGGCATCGCGATGAATGTGAGCTGCGGCAACCTCGGAGGTGTGATTGCAGCCTACCTATTCCTGAAGAAGGATGCTCCGAGATACTTCCCTGGCTTCGGCACGCTCTTGGGCTGCCAGGCCATGGCATTGATCCTGGCCATGGCATTGATCCTGGCCATTGGGATGGTCATCTACTTGCGCCGTGAGAATGCTCGCCGGGACGCAACCCATAAGGGATCCCAGTCAGTACACCGAAGAGGAGAAGCACGCTGAGCGGGAGAGGGGCGATGATGCAAGATTCTTCCGGTATACGATCAAGTGGATGAATATTAGACTGTGGTAGCAATATTTAGGTGCTGGGCTTGCCGGACTTGGTTGGTAGCGCGGCAATGGATAGCCGTAATGTCCGTGTTTATCTCTTTGGGTGGCACAAGGCAACACTAAGTCACTCGCCCTGGGGCCCAATAGATGGACGGGTCCGTACACTCACGGGTCCCCCATTAGTCACCATAACCCTAACCCTCTGCTTGCTGCTTTATCTTCTTATGGGCTACTTCTATATCGTAACGGACAGGACCCTGCACCTCTTCTATAGCCTTGTATATGGCATTTGCTACATGTAGGTAGTCTTTTTGCTGGCTTATCTTGCGGCTTATCTTGCGGCTCGTCTTGTTGCTTGTCTTGCCCTTTGTCTTGCCCCTTGTCTTGTCGCTTGTTTTGTGGCCTGGCTTGAGGCTCGTCTTGCGTTTCGTTTTGTCGCTTATTTTGTGATTTGCGTTGGGGCTCATGATTATCACAGTAGTGGCACCTTCGCATTCCTTAATGGCAGAGCGTCTGTACGACTGTATGAACAGTCTAGCTAATATCGACAGCAAGTACCCGTAAAAGTCCGTTCTATTAGAGTTTACTATTCTCAACTGCATTAGCTCTGATTTTCACCACGAGCTTTCCGAACTGGTTGCCTTCGCCCATGTCTGTAAACAAACCATCGATGCCAGGCACGTTGTCTATTCCCTCTACCACCTTGGCGACAACCGGACGTATACCACTCTTCTTGACAAAATCAACCATTTCACGAAACTCCCGTACAGAACCCATCGTTGAGCCTCTAACATCGATGTTCTTGAGCACAGCCCTCATGACGAAGTCCATTTTTGGCGCAAGAGTCATGCCGTATATAACAATGACACCGCCAGCCTATTCTGTGTCAGTCATACCTACTCGGCCATAGCAAGAACTTGAAGTTTACCTTGAGAAGACGCACGCCCCGCTCCACGATATCGCCTCCAGCCCCGTCAATGATGGCATCGAAATAAGGCCTGCTCTGCGGCAGGAGCTTGAGAAGTTGGGCTTCCCAATCTGCTTGACGATAGCTTACACCTCCACGGGCGCCCAGGGTCACAGCACGATCTATCTTGTCCCTGCTCGAGCTCGTAACCCAGACATTGACACCGTGAGCAACAGCAAAGCTTAACGCCATTAGAGCAACGCCGCCTCCAATGCCAGGAATCAGGATGTTGCAGCCTTTTTGGATATTCTCCTGGCCCGCCTTGGTAACGAGGGCCCTCCAGGCTGTCGTGCCCGTGATGGGTAACGCTGCTGCTTCAACATCGGTGAGGTGAGGCGGTGCCTCTACGATCTGGTCCTGATCGATGTTGAGATACTCTGTGAGTGTGCCTTTGTCATAGTATTTGGTCCCACCGAGCAAAATGTACCATCCGGAGGGACTTTCTGGGCCGATTGGGGATTCTTTCCAGCCAATCCCCGGGTTGAGGACGACACGTTTGCCCAGCCAGTGGGGCGATGCATCTCTACCCACTGCAATCACGGTACCAGCACCGTCTCCTAACAGTGTCTTTCCCATGGTTGTGCCGGGATACAGATGCTTGCGCATAAAGTAATCTCGATGGTTGAGGGCCGCGGCGGCCATTTCAATCAGGACCTCGCTTCCTTGAGGAGTCGGCCGCGTCGCGTTTTTGAGCTCAAGCGGGTAGTAGACATCACCAGGCGTACCCTCTGCGGGACCCAGGGCGATGAACTTCATGCTGCCAGTGTGATGCTTAGCTAGATCGAAGCGCAAAAATCGGATGGGGAAAGTTGATCGTGGCTCAGAAGACACCGGTACGTGATACGAGGGCAGGGCGGTATTGAATATATATGCGCATGCGCAACTGGAATTATGCTAAAAGTGTTCGTATATATGCAATGATAAGCTATTGCGACTGTCGGCTGTATTATATCAAAAATATTGAATTGCGTCAGTAGATAGGATAAATTACGGAGGTAATACGGCTTCGGGCCGGCTTAGGTCGGCTATAAATTCGGTAATCCGGCATTTAGTCAGCTAACAGTAGACTGTTCTAACCGCTTATGGACACTACCGCTTAGCAAACAGGATCTCCTTACCGCAACCATACTATCCTATAAAGCAATAGCACAGTTATAGTAATATTATCATTAAATAACTACTAGCCTCGGCAAAGGCTCTATGCCCCTTTGGTAATAAGATTAACCGCTTGAAATAGATATATAAGGCACATTGACAGGCCAAAATGAAAGCAGAGTTAATCCAGCTCAGCCTAGGTCAGCTTAGCACATTGTTTACACTGAGGAACTCACTACACACTCATCATTAGACATTCTACCCAAGCCCTGCCTCTACTCGGTACATCTAATCTAAGCTGGTCAACGACGCAATGACGTCTTCCTCGCCGTCCCAGTCACAAGCCCAGCCTAGGCAGCCCAATGTGCACCCACTGTCGCCCACGTTTTTCCTACCGCGCGCTGCATCCATCATCCCTAATGTTGGTAGATGACCCCCATCATGGAGAGCAACTCGCTAAAGCATCTAGGGCACCGCTATTGTTCATACAGACTGCCGTGGGCGTCGCGTGAACCTGTCGTATGGCGAGTTCAGCGAGCGTGCCATGGGACTTAGCTATTATTTAAGAGCAGAAGGGCTACTTCGCGTGGGTATCCTGGCGCCCAACACACCAGGATTCCTCACAGCCGTGTATGGAATCAGTGGCGCTGGCGGTGTCAATGTCGGTATGCGTCACTCTGTTGAGTTCTGCGACGAAGGACATGTTATGCTGACAACACCACCATCTGCCCAGCAATCAATTATCGCCTAAAGGCAGACGATATCGCCTACATATTTAACCACGCAGACGTTGAAGCCATAATTGTTGACAAAGAGTTTGAGGATCTCTTGGACGTGTATCGCCAAGCTCACCCTACCGTTCCCATCATTGTTGACCACGATGATGAGACAGAGACGCAGTGTCCCTTCACACAAGCAATCCAGAAAGGGATCACAATTAACAAAGACAGCGGGGAGATGGGCTGGGATGATCTGTTGCTCCATCCAGAAACGGAAAACGACTTGATCGCTATTGCATATACCAGTGGCACCACTGCCAAACCAAAGGGTGTCGAGTTCCTCCACCGTGGAACCTATCTGGCCTCGCTCGCCCACATAGGCGAGTTTGGACTTGCAGGACCGAAAGATCGTTGCCACTACCTGTGGACACTTCCGATGTTTCACGCAATGGGTTCGATCCTCTAGAATCTCTCCTATGCAATCACTGCTGACTGGTGGCTTTTAGGATGGTGCTGCGTTTGGGCCGTTACGGCTGCGATGGGGACCCATTACACGCTACGCAAAGTCGATTATCCTCTGATATGGCAGTTACTGAAGGAGGAGGAAATCACGCACTTCTGTGCTGCCCCCACAGTTAATACCATGCTGTGTAGTTCTCCAAAGGCAACACGGCTGCCCAAGGCTGTCTGCGTCATTGTAGCCGCCAGTCCTCCTACGCCGCATCTCTTCGAGCACATGACGAGCCTCCATCTAATGCCGCTCCATGTCTACGGCATGACCGAGACATACGGACCTATTACAAGGTGCTATCGTTTGTCTGAGTGGGATTCATTGCCTGGAAAAGATGCGTATGAACTGTTGGCGCGCCAGGGTCACTCCAACCTTGTCAGCCTTTCCGTGCGGGTGATACGCACTGATGAGACAGGTGAAGCTAACCCTAGAATCATTGACGTTCGGCGTGATGGAAAGGAGATTGGGGAGGTCGTCTTCTCGGGAAACATCTGTGCCAATGGGTATTACAAAGATCCCGAAGCCACCAAGAAGCTCTACCAGGGTGGTGTCTTGCATACAGGCGATCTTGCCGTGTGGCACCCTGATGGGGCAATCAAAATCCAGGACCGAGCTAAAGACATTATAATCAGTGGTAAGTCAACCCGGCACTGTTGTTATAGGTGTCACAACACGACACACACTTCGGATCGGTAGCTGGCAGTACTAATCACAGCACAGGGGGCGAGAACATCTCGTCTATCGCACTCGAGTCCGTTCTCGCGACTCATCCAGACATACTCGAAGTTGGTGTTGTCGCTGTCTCGGATGAGACTTGGGGCGAGAGACCCAAAGCGTACGTGACCGCGAAGAAGGGACGGAACCTGACTGAACAGGATGTTATCGAATGGGCAAAGCGAGCGGACGGGATCAGCAAGTTTATGATTCCTCGGGAGGTGGAGGTTTTAACTGAGCTACCAAAGACAAGTACTGGTAAGATCCAGAAGCACGTATTGCGCACCTGGGCTAGGAACGGAGCCTCAAAATTATAGGCTATTAGGAATGCTTATTATTTATATTATAAACTAAGTAAGAATGTATGTTGTAGAACAGCTGAATATGCCCTTTCAATAGAAACTGCTTAAAACTTGCTTCGTGATGGCCTTAGGAGGGTCGTTTCGAGCTAAGCATCCTGCAACATGTTAGCAAGGTATGTAAGAACCCCACGGTCCTCCTAACATATCGCTGACAAAATGAATAATGTAGGGAAACTTAATTGAGTACGAATGCCTTCTGAGCGAAGTACTGCGTGAAGGACTTCGTCGTGGGTCGCAGTGCCAACTATCGCAGTACTTGACGCACTATGTCAAGCTGTGCAAAACAGAATAACACAGCAACACAATTTGGCGTGACGACATAGTTGTGAGTTCTGGCGAGGTATTATTATGTCTCTAGGAGCAGTCGTCGCGTGGATGCGACGTTTCAAGGTCCCATCATAATTGCTCAGACGTTCAAGTACCGGTTCTGAATCTCGGACATTGGTGAACAGAGCTTCGAGTGTTGCTGCTTTTTCGATCGCGAGGACTGCTCCGATGTTTCCAGACTTGCCTGCCAGGCGGGTATTCTTGACGGCACACAAGCCCACTACTGAGATGACGCTGCTTGACCCTACTCAAGCATGTAGAGTAGAAATGCGCCGCATTTCCACTTCTGCACCAATCAGCATCTCGATATTCTTACCCCCAATTTTCCATCCAGGCCTAGAAACCAGGGACACGAAACGCGCCGCGTTTCTTCCACGAGGGCCCGTGCCAACCATGTAGAAGTCCGCGTTCATGTGTTGAGACAGTGCGGCGAAGGTGGTCCGATCTGCTGGTGGCTGGGATGTGGATACTATGTAAGGAGCTGTGCTCCTCTCAGACATATGTAACTTAGAACTAACAACAACACAATCAACCCTTTTACTTTAACAGACTTCAAGTCTAATCTCTCCTCGACTATCGCGTCTTGTACTTCTATTTAATGGTTTAGCGATTGGATTTGTGGCATTCTCTTCTCCGAATATTTCGCCTTCTCAGTATGCAGTGATCGGAATGGTCTGGTATGGTCTGGTATGGGGGGTCAAACCAAACCATACCAGATGCTTACATAATAACCGGTATGGTATTACCGGTAAGACCAATAATACCATTAAGGATGCCAAGACTTTTAAGAACGACGTCGAAAAGCTATAGAAGGGTGAAAGAAAGTGTATTATACTACTAGCTAGTGACCCAATCGTCGTCGTTCTCACTGTCCTCACTATCGTTGTTCTCCTCAACTCGGGGCTTTCCATACCAAGCCCGGAGACACTCACAGGCCTCTATAATATCCGCCTTCAGCCTACCACGGCGATCAACTATGGTAAGCTTTGCACTGCTGAAAAGGCGTTCACACTCATCTGACATGGGTGAGATCGCAAACAGATCCAGAGCGAAGCGAGCAAGATCTCTTTGGGAGTCATAACGGGATAGCCAGTATGCGATAGCCTCATCGCAACCTGCCTCGTCATCATGAAGCCGGTCGGTGGAAATGTATTGTTCATACAAATCAGCTGCAGAGACCGGAGCGTCTATTCGAATGCGTTTATGTTCCCTCTGGCGGTCAAATGCGGGGTCAGGATATCTCTCCTTTCTGACTGGTGGCGGCAGCATCTCAACGGC
>WEXE01000915.1:0-12987 GCA_011035825.1 Fusarium cf. hostae | reverse complement strand
TTTTCGGCTAATTTTTGACATATGTCCTTGGAGTCATCCAAAGTCGAGGAGAGCCTTGACTGGTGGAATGACGTTTATCCCGTTCTACTGGTACCCATGACCGAAATCTATCTTGGCCAAGGAATGCAACATGGTCAATTAAACCCGAAATCAAGAAATCAATGCTCAAACAAGACATTCTTATTATGGTTAATCTGATCCTACTGGTTGAGGGAAGGGCCTGAGGATATCGCCGAAACTATCCAATACACCAATATCTTAAGCCCGATGGTAATTCTAAATTTAGTCTATTTTACAAGGGTAGGCTACAGGAATCGGCGCCGAAACGAGTTAGCCTTAAACCATGCATGCACCCGACTTTATCATCGACCGCCCCACCCCTCTTAACATACCGGCTTATCGCCGATGCTGGACCACCTACCATACGCGAAATGCATACGTATTAGGAAAGGAAATTAATACCTCAACGCATCATCAGTGCCAACTGATGAAGTCCGTAACCGCGCCAGCATGGTTGGAGTGCCCGGCAGGTCAAAGGCCTGCCTTAATTGCCGTGAGAGAAAACTAAAGGTGAGTGAAACAACAGACTTTCGCCTGAACGCCACTGACGGCATCCTATACAAGTGTGGGCTCGAGAAGCCGTATTGTGCCCGATGCACAAGGAACGGCCGAGTGTGTGGCGGCTATGAACGGCCGCGTATCTTTGTCCACCGGTTTCAAAATTCCGGCACACCGACACAGACGACGTCGCCATCGCCAGCTGTAGTTTCTGGGACGCCACATCGCTGGAGGTTCTATGTACCGCCTCCCGAGGACGAGCCAGCCCTGATGCCGAAGTCACCAGACTTAAGGATACACGAGCAGAGACAGCTCATTGCTCGATTCATAAATGATTTTTGCCCTGGACTAGATCGAACCCTGAATGAATGCGAGCGCCTGCATCACTATTGGGTTTACGTTCTGCCACATATCCATGGCACCGTGGACCTGCTCGATCGGGCCATCTTGACCCTCTCGGCCGCGTTTCTCGGGCGAATGGTGGGTGACGCACGTTTACGGAAGCGATCCATGGTTATGTACGGGCATACTATTAGCGATTTATGCAATGTCATGTCAGCAGCGAACTTTTACCCCAATGACACCGTCCTTGCTGCCATCATGTGTTTGGGAATGTCCGAAGTAAGTGGTATTTGTATGCCCGGGCCTGCTGTTACTTAATTAGACGGTACAGAACTCAGTAAGGGCTAACATGGCTGAAAATCTAGATATACTCTCCACCATCGCAGGCTGCGATAGATCACGGCTGGGTCAGCCATAACAAAGGCGGTGCCGAACTGATTAAAACACGCGGCGGGAGCATTCTGGAGAGTCAACTTGGCAAGGGCCTTTTCCTCCGCTTCCGAGTAACCGGCTTATGGACCCAACTTGTCTTTGAGGCATCAATTCTGCTGAAGAGTCAAACCAACATCCAGGTCGGCAAAAGGAAGCCCTTCGCATTTGCCGACCCGAGTCTGCGGAGCATCTCCAGGGTAGCGAGCCAGAACTCTCACTACGATATGCTCATGGACGGAATGGTGGATATACCCGAATTGCTGCATGATGTCAACGTCCTATCCGCGCTTGGCGGTGATGCGTTGCAGCTGAGGGGCATCGCTCAAGATATCTTCGTAAGAGCCGTGACTATTGCGGAGAACTTGCGCAACTGGCTCGCTGGCTTCTCATCAAAATACCCCGTACCCTACACGTGGGCTGTCCCAGACTCGGAGACGGTGTCCCCGTGCCTCGCCAATAGCGACGCTTTTCCGCTGCGTTTCCAGTTTCCGAATTTACTAGCGGCACAGTCCTTGATTCACTATTGGGCGGCGATGGTCATCTTGATGAGGTGTATCATGGTTTGTCAGAGGAGTAGCAGCGCAGCTGTCACCCATTCAGCCCAGACATTCGTATACGACTACCAGAAGCTCGTCTATAGCCCGCATCTCACTGGCGATATCGCACTTTCAGAGCCAACCGCTGTTGCGTCACACTTCGCGGACAACATCTGTCACTCGGCGGCTTACAGTAGTGATCACGACAAAGGCATGGCTGGTCCTATCATGCTGCTGTTCCCACTCTGGATTGCGAAAGACACATACACGAATGATGACTCTGGCCATTCTCGTCAAAAGGAGTCATACTGTGTCAAAGTGCTGAGGGCATTAGCTGGTCGTGGAATGCAAATATCTGGCGTGCTGATCAACCTCTCGACGAAGGATGCAGTTCAAACTTGCTAGCAGTTTCTAGAATCGATAACCATCCTCACCGATGATTCAATGATATTCTGATCTACCTATATGTCCTCCGAGGTATCAAGTAGTTAATCCCTAGCCTCATTAGAATGGTCTTGTGAACATGCCCAAAGCACAACAGTTCACGAGAATCGCGGTTTAATCATACGAGAAGATGCATCGCGGGTTACTTTCCATTGGGGGTTACAGCCTCGCGTAAAACTCGACAGAGCAACCTACTTAATTCCTACTTGCCCTCTGCATAATCCGTGCTCCTCGCTATTGGGGCCCACTCATCCATCAAATTGAGGACGCTACGACATTTCTCCCTGATTACCACCTCGCAATCACTCCCAAGGACTACTCTAGGAGGCAAAGCCTTCCCAGCCCCAGTCCCAGCCCCGGTCCCCGTCAACACGTCAACACATACCTTTGCCCCCTTCTTCACATCACCCAGCTGCTTACCGTCCGTTTGCATCAGCGCTCTCCGGACGTGACCCGACGGCGTGGCTTCGTCTTCATATGCGGCAATCCTCCTTGCTGCGGATATTTTAGCGCCGGCATTCAGGAATCCGGTGCGAAAATACCCCGGCTCGATGGCGGTGACAGCGATGGCAAACGGAGCGAGCTCTTCACGCAGGGACTCGGCTAACGATGACGCACATATCTTTGTCATTGCGTAAATTGAAAAGCTCGCGCCGCCTTGCCAGGAACCTAGGCTACCAAAGGTGGCAATAGTTGCCCTTGTGCCTGACGGAGTTAAGGCCTGTTTGCGCAGCAGGGGCAGGAAGGCGCGAATGGTGTTGATGGCTCCGAACACATTGGTGTTGAATTGCTGATACACCTCGTCCGGAGTAGCTTCCTCAACGGCGGCCTCTAAGATGTAGCCAGCCGCATTGATGAGATAGTCGACTCGTCCGTACTTTTCCTCGACGGATGATGCGATTGCTTCGATGTTGGAGAGCGGCGATGTCACGTCGAAAGCGATCGTGTCCGCGCCGGCGACTTGAAGGTCCTGGATCTTCGCAGGGTTGCGCGCTGTTGCGATAACTCTGTGGCCGCGCCTGAGCGCCGAGAGGGCGATTTCGTATCCGAAGCCTGAGCTCGCCGCTGTGATGAACCAGACTGGAGTTATGCCAGCCATTATCTTATGCCTTAAAAATTTTCAATGTTGGTGGGGAGCAGCTAAACGACGTGAAGTGTGGCAGCAGGATGACACCAAGTGACAAAAGTTAGCGAGGATAACAGTGGCAAGTTATATGCGCTCAAGTCGCCTACCAGACTACAGCATCTCGCCATGATATTGGCTGGTGTCGAACTCAGCGGTAAGGTCCTATGGGCTATGCCGGGATTGAGAGAGATAGGTGAGAGAGATTGGCGGTAACCCAGAAGTTTCGCAGAATACATCTGGAATAGGCTAGTTTTTTCTTGGCATATGAGGGGCAGGGATGATGCATAGTTTGCTATGAACATGGCTGACACTGTTGCCAAAGCAGCCTTGACGGTGCCGAGCTATGTGGGGATATTCATGCGCAGTATGCTTATCCTGGAATAGATTAAGATGCACAAACGCCGACAACGCGTCCTCGGAGCTCAAACCGTTGCTTATCTTGATTCACCAGCATCGCCAGCCTCTATTCGCTTATTTGTCCCTGGTAGAAGCTGGCCCACGCCTCCTGCAGCTTTGTCAGGCCACCCAAGACTTACAGGGACAGTAGCTCAATCGACCCCATCGCCAAGACATCTTCCAGGTAGTCCCACCACACCAATGCTTGAATTGGTGATTATCAAAGTCCACGTACAATACAATACAATTTATTACACCCGGCGGTCTGTTCTGACCGAAATGGCACTAGTCACTGATGCTTACATACAATGCCTGATTTTCATCCTCGTCTCCTCAAGCCCATGCTGTGCCACACATTGCTCAATTTGTGTCCGCATTTCCTAAAGCCCGTACTTAACCTTGCTTTGCGCCATCCAAATCAAAACCTGTCTCCTTAAGTCCATACTACGCCTGTTCCTTGACTGCACTTTTCCATTCTATTCTTCTCCATGTGTTCTCCCGTAGTTTGGTTGCGTTGCCAGCGAACTTCCTTGAAGGCTATTCTTCAAGTGTTCAGTGTCCCATCTACCGCGGCTGAAGCGGCGTCCGCTTTCGTGGTAGGGGGAATATAAGTGATTTAGTAAAAATAAGGGGTTGAAAGTTTTTCAATCTGATGTCAACACTGTGTGTCGAGTCGGCCCGTAGCTATCGCAAATCGTATAGTTGCGTGGACTGCTTGCATGTTTGGCATCCATTTCGCATCATCTGTGGGTGACCTTCCTCGCAGGTAAAACGAGAGATTTCCTCTCTGTCTCGGTGCACTGTAGCATTTCCGTTCTGTGCGCTGTCCATTTTCTGCATTGGAAGAGAAAATGCTCGACTGTCTCCATCGCTTGCCCACATGCACATTACTGCGACGGTGATACTCGGATCCGAAAGAGGTACCCGTTCAGCTTGATAATGCCTGTCCTAAGCTGCGCTAACACACTGGCTTCCCTCCGGGATAAGCTGTCATAGAGTAGTTGAGTATGCTTACCCAGAAGTGCAGCATCGACCCTTTTGGAAAACTTCCCAACATTGTCGGGTAGCTGTTTGCTAGTGCGCTGACTCATTCGAGCTATATTCAAGGTCGTCGATCGCATTCTGGGAAACTTCAGGACCGGCATGGTACCGTCTCGAGTTGCACCTCGCGCCTCCTCTTTGGCCATCTTTAATAGTCTGTGTTCAACACTGGTGGGCATCCATATGACAGCCGCCATATTGCCTCTAACCTTTAACGCATCAATAGAGTCGTATATGCACCTGACATACTCTTGGCCGGACTGCTGGCGAGGGTTTCGGGTCGTCAGTACGGCAGCTCTGTTGCTCGTCAACAATGCCATGCTTCGGTATTCGAGGTCAGGTAAGTGTCTCAATGCGTATGCTGTCGCTGCTAGTTCTCCGGAAAACGGGTTCTGATCGGTCCCCCTCGTACTGATGCAGGGATCTCGATGACCCCGCCGGCCCCGACTACCCCGTTCCGTGCTGAGCTAATCACTGCGACGCGAACCGCCCATCCTAGATCTGCTTGTATCGTTTCCGAGTTATCCTCATCTGCCATTATGGTCTGCACTCGCTCTGCCCAAGGTGCCAATGTGAAAGGGTTAATCGTTTCTAGTTCTTCCATCGGAATTGCATTGAGTGCCACTACTACCTCGTAGAATGGCGAACGATTGTTTCTTCTGAACTTCCAGATACAAAACGTAGAGCTTCGTAGTGGGCTGGTTGCTGGCAGGGTGTGTAGATTAGTCCACATCTTGATTGCCCGTCTCCAGAACCGTTCATGTGCGCTGGCAATGTGTGCTTCTGCTTCTGCTACGCTTGTAGCCACCGTGAGGAACGTCCCCACTATTACATTTGCTCCGATCCTCTGAACCCGATTGATAGGGCTGGCTCTTCTGTACTTGCACGCATGCATCCATATGCTTGAGGCGTAGTCCACGACTGGGGCCACCGTGGCTGTAAATAACTGTCTCGCTGTCCATGGCGTAAGGCCCCTGAGCCTTTGTAGCTCCATTGCAGCATTCAAGCCCTTAGCTGCTGCTCGGGCAATATGCTCTTCGTATTTGAGGCCAGAATTCATAATCATCCCGAGAATCTTGACATGGGCCTTGGGCCGAACAAGCTGCCCCCGGATCGCGAAAGGCTCCGAGTTGAGCTTGTATGCTTTGCAGGTAAAATGTATAATTGCCGTCTTTTCTGTTTCGAAGGTTGCACCATTTCTCCTTTCCCAGTCCAGGGCTTTCTTAATAATCTCTTTTATCCCATTACGGTTGCTCTCTGCCGTTGGACCTGTCACCCATGCCGTGAAATCATCCACGAACACTATCGCTCCCCCGTAGCAATCGATGCGCCGCTGTACAAGGTCTGCATTAAAGAAAAGAAACAGAATCGGAGACAGAGTTGAGCCTTGTGGTAGCCCAGCTTGTGGCAAATATCGCATCTCTGATGTCTGTCCGTTAACCTGAATAGTCGCCGTGCGATCTGAGCAAAAGGCTTCGATCCAGCGAAGCAGATCTTCTGGTATGCCCAGGGTTGAAAGCCACTCCACGAAAATCCACATATGGATTCACTTATGGATCCATATCAAATACACTCCATCCCATCAGGCCCTCTTGTGGATTTACTACCACTCCATGGGAGCTGGGCCACATATGGAAATTGTGGAATGCAGTGGATATTCGGTAATCTTAGCGGAGGTTTACAAATACCACGGAGCCCCTAGTTAATAGGGCGAGTCTGAAGTATATGCTAACTAAAATGCCAGGCCTAAGACAGCGCATGCCTGTCCCCTCAAGCACCTGGAATGCTGTTCAGCTGTTCCCGTGATGTTGCGCGCGAGCGCAGCTGCCTTGCTGGAAGAAATAAAGAGCTGCACGATCCCGTGCATTAGTACATGGAGGACGCGTCCCTCAGATAATTCTCATCAATTCGCTGATGCTATTATATCTTCGACTAGGTTATGTGGAGTTTAATTGTCTGATAAAGCCACTGCGTCTGCCTCCCTTGGCTCATTTTCGCCACATGGTGGCCTTTTTGGTCTAACTGGCGTCAAATCTTCAGATGCAAATATTATACCGGTATCACGATGGCCGGCTATCAGCCCGATTCTCGGCTACCTACTCTCGAGCGCTCTGCGCAAGGAAATCGACGGCGGCGATCCCAGAACAGATAGAGGAAGACGAGCAACGGCTATTTCTCTTGTTCAGAGGCTGGACTTTGTCCGGAAGAGATGGCCAAACGCGTCAATGGGTCTACCGGTTTGGATACGACATTCAGAATATCGCAACGAAGGAACGCCGCTGGGTCTGTTGTCNCAATGGGTCTACCGGTTTGGATACGACATTCAGAATATCGCAACGAAGGAACGCCGCTGGGTCTGTTGTCTGTGTATCAAGCGGAAGGATCCGAGTCCAAAGAATTACAACTACAAGGGCCTGCAGAACGCCGAGGGTCACTTGTTCAAGGATCACAACGGCATAGTCGATCCTTTGGGTAAAAGCCAGACCCTGAAATCTACAGTTGCAACACCCGCCCGCTCAGTTGCTACATTACTGTGATTGAATCCAGAGGTCCCCCACTATCAGGAAATAACGAACCTACTGATCAAGCGGTTTAATAAAGCCGCGTTTCAACAGATGATCGTAAACTGGATCGTCAACTCAAATCGATCGTTCACCACCCCGAAGGACCCTGATCTGCGAGCAATCTTCGAATATCTCAACCCCTCTGTTTCCATTACGGAAGCTCACATATTCGATGTAACGGTGCGCGCGATCGCCGAAAGAGAGTTCAACGCGAATAAATTGCCTGTACGAGAGGCGCTTCGAAAGAGCCCAGGCCAGGTCCATACCCAGTTTGACGGATGGCGATCCGGGAACAGGCATGCTCTTTACGGCGTTACTTGTATATTCAGGAATCTCAACAACAGGCCCCAGAAGTGCGTTCTCGGCCTTTCGGAACTACTAGACCGTCACACAGGCGAGAACATCACCGAGCAGATACTCGACATCGTCCGGGAGTTCGAGGTTGGGGATAACCTGGGCTACTTTACGCTGGACAACGCCTCGAATAACAAAACAACGATGGAAGAGCTGGGCCGTGAGCTAGGATTTGACTAGAAGAAGCGCTGGGTTCGCTGCATTGGCCACGTTGTCAATAGAGTGGTGAAGCACACGCTATTTGGCCAAGATCCGGACGCGTTTGAGCAACAGATCTACGATGGCCAGTTTACGGCAGCGAGGGAACATGAGCAACGGCGCAAAGGGGCCCAGTGGGTAAATGGCTTAACTTCGCCGTGGTAAGCCGTCCTTGTTCTTAGTTTTACTACTTTCGTTTTCTAACTATCATATTTTCAGGCGTATTTTAACTGGATTTGTAGGAGGTTATCAGATCCGATACCTGGACCGGCGTCCTTAAAAAGGTCCAGCAGGCCGAGTCCCAACTATCGGACGATCCAGCGATCCAAAACCATGGCCCTGTTGGCGTTGTATTAGATAACGCTACTCGTTGGCTTCCACAGCTGGCCATTGTCGACCGGGGTCTTGGTTTGCAGCCATTTTACGACCCTTTTATCCAACGAGCGTTGGGTGAGTGGAACAAAGCCAACCTTACGAAAAGTGGCTCCGTTAGGAAGGGTGCCAGGATGCCATTCTTTTTGAAGCAAGAGAACCGGATTTCAAGCAGCGACTGGCGTATGCTCCAATCGCTCCGCGATATCCTGCTAGACTTTCAGCTAGTAGTCAAAGCCTTGGAGGGCGATGGACTGGGGAAACATCAAAAGCAAGGTCAAGAAGATGAGGTTGAGCCTCCATTATCCGGTAAGCCTTGGATGGATTGAATTAGTCTGTAAATTGGCATGGCTAACCAAGAACCGACTATAAGGTGCAAGCTGGGATCTCCTTCACCCGTGCGAATATCTTCTCGAGTCCCTCGAATCCGCAGAAAAGATAGCCGTTAGCCTCCCTGACTCCGGGCATCTCGCCGTTAATATTAACCAAGGCTGGATAAAGCTCGATGAGTATTATCAATACCTCAACGATAGCCCTGTGATTTACGGCACGGCGGCTCTCCATCCTGCTTACCGCTGGGCGTTATTCGACAATCTGTGGGGCGATGATGCTAAGCGGCGCACGTGGATTATAAAAGCCAAGGCAATTATTTAGGATCTGTGAGAATGCGAATACAAGGACGTATTTTCTGAGGATCAAGACTCTGATTTACCTGCAAGTAAACGATTTAAATCCTTGATAAATAAATTTACAGCCTGTCGTAATAGCAAACGAGGGCTAACTCTTCAGAATCAGGCTGTTGACAGGTCTCCCGGGGTATCTCCTTCGTTATCGTATAGTGGGTTAGATCTCGATGAGTACGATCAGTGGCAATGCAATATCGACGATTCTGACGCCCTTGTTACTGATCCATACGAGTACTGGCACACTAGGCGGCTCAGGTACCCCAAATTGAGTAGGATGGCACTGGATTTACTGACTGTAGCCCCTATGTCAGCAGAGTGTGAGAGGTTATTATCGGTGGCCGGGCAGATGGTTACGAGGCTTAGGAATCGGCTACCTAGATGCTTCAACTATCGGTCTGTGCCAGACTTTACGCAGTTGATTACGTGCAGGATTGATCGGGCAGTTGGATCAGATACTGGCAGAACCTTCGAGGGAATGATGGCAATATGTCAGGGGTTGAGTTATGCAANTGATCGGGCAGTTGGATCAGATACTGGCAGAACCTTCGAGGGAATGATGGCAATATGTCAGGGGTTGAGTTATGCAACGGATTTATTCCGTTGCTCGTTATGTGGAAATCCTTTCCACACTGTGGATTCACATCCATAATGGATACATATCCATCCATACCGCCGTCGTGATCTTAGTCACCATCCACATCAATTCCATATCCGCGGATATGTAGTGGAGTGTAGTGGCTTTGAACCCCGGAGGAGGAAGTCGGGCGGTTGAGCAGAGGCAAGAAGAGAAAGGCAATACCGAATCCCAACAGGAGGTTTATGATACTAGCTGAGGCTCTAGTGGCTGGTGACGCTATTTCAGAACCAAATCAAGCAGCTGAAGAGACAGAGGCTGTTGAGGAGGTGATCGAGGTGGGGGGAAGTGGAAAAGAAGGAGGGCTCAAATTCGGAGGCGGAAGAGCTACCTGTGGCACGCACGCGCGCTGGACGCGCAGTTAAGAGGCCAAGAGAATATTAAAACACCTTCAATTCCGAACTGGAAAAGAGCAATCAGCTTGTTATTCCTATTTTTGGTGATTTTTTTGTGAGGGGGTTGAAAAATAGCAGCTTGTATGGGGAACCCTTTTTTTTTTTTTTTTTTTTNATATATGTATCAAAAAAGCAGCCGAAAATGCATGATACGTGATCAGCAGGAGTTCATTATAGAGACTTATGCTAAGGTAGAAAGGCGCCAAATTCGCTCTACTGTTGTTTATATTGCGTAGTAGCTCTGGGTGAAATCATATTTTGTAAAACTTGGTTGTTAATTATTGAGATGAGAGTTCTTCTCGGGTTTATATCTTTAGATGACTTCATCTAGGACTTTGAAATTTAAATCTAGGACTTTCAGACTAACAGTCTGAATCCTGAAGATAAGGGGGATTCCCGGATTTTCCAACATCTACGAGATCTATTCTTCTCCGAGAGATGAAGCGGCTAAAGACTGAGTGACGTAAAAATAAGGAAGTTGTTGTAAATGGCGTTGCAAAAAAGCTACAGTTTGAAAAGTAGCTTGAACA
The DNA here is from genome assembly GCA_011035825.1 of Fusarium cf. hostae. Classification (NCBI taxonomy): domain Eukaryota; kingdom Fungi; phylum Ascomycota; class Sordariomycetes; order Hypocreales; family Nectriaceae; genus Fusarium; species Fusarium cf. hostae. The sequence continues at coordinate 2,379 of WEXE01000915.1, read as the reverse complement.
CGCAGGGAAGGATAAAGACTATCTATCTATAGATACACAACATTCACAGATGACTCAACTACTAAATGAAAAGACTGACGGTTTTATGATAGATATAGAGTTACCTTCACAAGTTAGAGACTCAATCCGTGCAGCAAATCACGCTGCGAAGCCCCTCCACGCGATAGACTGGTCAGCTCTCCCTGAAAGTGACGATAGCGTGACTTTCCAGCTCACGCAACCGCTCGCCAACTAAGGAAGCGATGAGGAAGAAAGAGAAGAAGAAGAAGAAATGCTAGATTCCATCAAGTAGCGCAGCAAGACGAGGAGGGGATGCCTTCATCGCCTCCCTGCCTTCCTGACTACGAGTTATCATCTCCCCCTTTGCCCGGTCTTCCCTCCACGCCCTGCCCTTTCAATACCACACTCAACTTCATGATTCACTTCGTGATATCATCAGGGCGGAAAGAACAGCTGCAGAATCCAGCCACAGGGATATACAAGACGCAGATATACTACAAGTTGTATAGGAAATTGTCCTCAAAGGCGCATAGCTAAAGGGTTTAAGCAGTCACTTCCTTACCCTCCAAAATAATCAACAATTAACCTGTTATTACAAGAAGATTTAAACTACTGATTTTGCCCTCAACATGCGTGTTCAGACACCCGTATGAAGCATAGAAGATAAAAAACCGGCAAAACACACTAAAAAAAGGGGCCCTTCCGATGTCTCACGCTTTTGTGCCCATGTATGAAAGATAGAAACGCGAATCCGGTGCCACTTTCCAGCATGACGTTGTGACGACGGCCCATGCTATCCCTTGGGTTATGACGGTTGCGGTAGTATGACAGGTCAATGTCAACTACTCTCGGAGATTCCAATATATAGATTTTCTTCTCTTGATATTGTGATGGCGCCGTTTCAACACACAATATATGAGTCACAAGCTTGGGAGCTTGTTCAAATGCCAACTGCGCCGCTAAATGCAAGTTGAACGCCTGTACAATTATTACTTCTTCCAGCCAACGTTCCAGATAACATGGGCGATATCGCGAGCAGTGTTGACCGTGTCAATAACGCGGCCAAATATGCAATCTCCGGATTGTATTTCACTTTCCCAGATAAGGCATAAACATACCAGACGGGGTGCGTCGCATACCCGGAGGCTCCTTACAAAGGCTGCCCTGTGAAATAGACCTGCTCAAATCGCCATTGGTATCCGCATTGGGTGGTGACGCCCACCCTGTACGAGGGCTCAACAACGCATTGTCGAGGCTGCCATAATTATCTTCCTCCCCGAAAAATGTCCTGCCTGACTTCTTGGCAGATCGTAGGGTCTCTTTTGAATAGTAAGGGGACTTGAGCGGGCTTCGGGAGTGCTTCATGGCAGTCTGTCGCGGCTCGGGAGTGTTTTCGCGGTATTTGAGGGTAGTAGAAGGCAGCATCGCAATTGTTTTTCCTTCAGCTGCTGGCTTTGACTTCAAAGTCTTGTGTCGGGATATTGGGGTTTTGACTCGCTTTATCATAACCCTGTCATCCAAGTCACTATCAAAACCGTAGTGGTCATCGACCATATCTTTATCATACTTAGCTTCAACAGCTATGCACTGCTCAACTTGCTNGTCATCCAAGTCACTATCAAAACCGTAGTGGTCATCGACCATATCTTTATCATACTTAGCTTCAACAGCTATGCACTGCTCAACTTGCTCATTGAAATGAACATGCTTTCGCTCAAAGCTGGAGGAAACGATTCTAGATGATTTTACCGAGGGAGCGACGCTACTGTTTTCTCCACCCAATCGATATGATGCAAATGGGTAGGCGAAGTAGTCTGTTGACGAACGACCGAGGTGGAGCTGGAGGATTCCTCGGGTCTTCTGGGCCTTCACAGCTGCGGTGGCTTGCTCCAATAATGAGGCCGTGGACAGCGAGCGNTCCACCCAATCGATATGATGCAAATGGGTAGGCGAAGTAGTCTGTTGACGAACGACCGAGGTGGAGCTGGAGGATTCCTCGGGTCTTCTGGGCCTTCACAGCTGCGGTGGCTTGCTCCAATAATGAGGCCGTGGACAGCGAGCGCTGAAGCATAACTTCATACATGCTTCTCTTCTTCAGAATGGGCTTCTTGTTGAGGTCGATGAGTGAGTCGGCCTTTGACAGCGACACACTCGAGGACTCTATGTGGGTAGGGTAGAGGTTCTTTGGTTCTGACTGCAGAGGGCCATAGAGCCAGGTGACATCACAATCCTTGAGCCTTGTAGATGTAAGTATTTCAATAGAGCTTAAGGGAGCACTACAGGGAGGCAAACCAATTAAGCGATTCAGGGGAGATGGTCTTGAGATTGTTCTTGGTCTTCATCCATGCCCTCCAAGAAGCATTTTCCAATCGAGCGCTG
>WEXE01000914.1:0-13016 GCA_011035825.1 Fusarium cf. hostae | reverse complement strand
AAAAAAAAAAAAAAAAAAAAAAAAAAAAAAAAAAAAAAAAAAAAAAAAAAAAAAAAAAAAAAAAAAAAAAAAAAAGAAAGTAAAAACTACCTACCTTAGGTATGGATTTATCATTGATCATGTTGGAGTTAGAAAAGAAATGCGTAGTACCTACCAAGGTGGGTAGTTATGGACTCCAAAGTGAACCAAATTAGAGGTAAATGTCCAGTGGACCCTTGCCCGGAGGAATTACCTACCTATCCACTGCAACCAGAATTAAAACGCCAAGCCACCGCTGCGACCAGCGACAGTACGGAAGCTACAGCCTGGCCCCCACTAGAACCCGTCCCGGGGTCCCGAGGGGCCACCTCATCTCTCCTGGACTAGGTCCTAAGTATTGGATTGTCCCTTTATCAAGCAAGGCACCTTCATTCCAACAGCAACTCTGATTGCTTTCCATGTCGTCGTCGAGGAGGACCTTCAATTCTTTGTCTGTTTAATCTTCATAATCCGTCGTCGTATAAATACTTACCCTTCCTTTCTGTGTTCTTTCAACATTACCCGCGGCGTCTTTCGTCCGCAACTTCATCATGGTTCTCAAATCCATGATTCCGTCCCTGAGACGATGGGCTGCCCTTGTCTCCCTTTGCCTCGCACCAGCTTTAGCCATCGCTGTAAACGATGCGACTACAACAAAAGCTGCAGCTGCCGACTACTATGTTCGCGACCTTCCAGGTTTACCCACCGATGGGCCCGATGTCAAGATGCATGCTGGGTTAGACAAACCGTTTCCTCCCTGTGCTCCAGGCTTACTGACGCGTCCGTGTGCTTTTTAGTCATATCGAAGTCACCCCAGATACACATGGAAACTTGTTCTTTTGGCATTTCGAGAACCAGCACATCGCCGATAGGCAACGGACCGTTATTTGGATCAATGGTGGACCTGGCTGCAGTTCAGAAGATGGCTCCATGATGGAAATTGGTCCCTATCGGCTGAAGGATCAAGACCATTTGACCTACAACAATGGCTCGTGGAACGAATTCGCCAACTTGCTGTTTGTCGATAACCCTGTAGGCACCGGCTTCAGCTCGGTCGACACCAATAACTATATACACGAACTGAAGGAAATGGCGGACCAATTTGTCAAATTCCTTGAGCAGTGGTTCGCTCTCTTTCCTCAGTATGATCGCGATGATGTGAGCAACCCTTTCCTTATGTGCATTCCAGTTTGCTAAGAACAATGCAGATATACATCGCAGGCGAGTCTTACGCCGGACAGCATATCCCCTACATCGCCAGGGCTATTCTCGATCGCAATACGAAGAGCCCTGCAACCGCATGGAACCTGAAAGGGCTGTTGATCGGCAATGGCTGGATCGATCCAGTCGAGCAGTATCCCGCTTACATTACATATGCGATTCAGAAGGGTCTCATTAAGAAGGACTCCGACGAGCACAAGCAACTGCAAGGCGATCTGCGCAATTGTGAAAAAATGATGGCCTCGGATGTTGGCCATGTGGATTACGGCGAATGCGAAGCAATCTTATCCAACATGCTCAGGTTAACCAAAAACGGTGACGGCGATAATGCATGCTTTAACATGTACGATGTGCGACTCAAGGATTCATACCCCAGCTGTGGCATGAACTGGCCTCCGGATCTGGTGCACCTGACCCCTTACTTGAGAAAGCCCGAAGTTACGAAGGCCCTTCACGTCGATGGCATTAAGAAATCTGTCGGTTGGACCGAGTGTAACGGCGCTGTTGGAGGCGCCTTCAACGCAAGGAAGTCTAAACCCTCGGTTGATCTGCTGCCTGCCCTTCTTAAGGAAGTCCCCATTATGCTCTTCTCAGGAGCTGAAGATCTCATTTGCAACCACATTGGAACCGAAAACATGATCAGCAAGATGGAGTGGAATGGTGGGAAGGGTTTCGAAGTAACACCCGGTAACTGGGCTCCTCGGCGCGACTGGACTTTTGAGGACGAGGCAGCTGGTTTCTGGCAAGAGGCCCGGAACTTGACATATGTTCTTGTCTACAACTCTTCTCACATGGTCCCTTTCGACCTTCCGCGACGAAGCCGAGATATGCTGGACCGCTTCATGGGCGTTGACATCAGCAGAGTTGGTGGTGATCCTGCTGACAGTCGCATTGATGGCGAGAAGGGGCCAAAGACCAGTGTTGGCGACGCTAAGAATAGTACCAAGACCGCTGACGAGGAACACCAAAAGCAGTTGGATGAGGCCAAATGGGCAGCTTACTACAAGTCTGGCGAAATTGTTCTGGTTATCGTCGTCATTGGTGTCATCGTCTGGGGATACTGGATCTGGCGCGAACGTCGCAGGGGCGCCGCCTATTCTGCTTTGGCTGATCACGATCTTTCCAGCCGCCCCAACGGCCATCGAGCCAAGTCACAACCTGGTGATCTTGAGTCGGCGGCTTTTGATGAAAGCGAACTAGACGATTTGCATGTAACAACACCGGGAACTAGCAACAGTGCTAGATTTCCAGCGAATCATGACAGTAGCGAAAAGTTCGTCACCAAGTACGCCGAATAATGGACAACCAGAGGCCACGGGCCTTGTTTCTACCTGCACAACATTCGCACGGTTGTATAATTTAGCTGGCGCCCTGGTTCTTTTGCATAAAGTGGTTGGTTCTGTCACAGTTGGGAGGTCTGGCGTTTTCCTCATATTCATTATTGCGAATCAAGTTAATTTTATCATCATCTAAGTTGGTAATCCTACGCCGACAAACTCCGTATCTAGATCAGAGCCCTCCGTAAAACCTTGCCCCGAGATCCTTGTTTGTGTGACTTGCAGCCCGTGTATCCTGTTCCATGTTCCAAAGCAAACAATCCACCCACCAAGTAAATCTTGTATTTACGCCTGCAGTGCTGCGCCGTCGTTGTCCATGAAGAAAGAAAGATTTGTATGAGCCAAAGTTTAGAGTTGCACATCGTTGTTGAGCAGGCGAACTTCTTCACCTGGCTTGAAAGGAGGAAGGCCGATATAAGGGCATCCGTCACATCGGAAAGCATCGCCAAGGGAACAGTTGCCGCATGAGCCGACCTTACCTTGCACGGTGAAGTCGATCTCAGCCAAGTCGTCTGTTGCCAGCTTAATGCTCTCAAGTTTCTTGTCGGCGGTGGCGCGCTTGTCGGCGTCTTCGGCAGCAAGACGTTCGGCCAAACCACAGGTGCAGTCCTTGCAGGCCCGACGGCGTTTGCCAGCCTTGGGTTGACATTCAGCAGCTAGTAGATTGTCAGGATGAGATTCTATTATGAAGCACTTGCAGGGGTTACCTACGGATATTGATGGGTCTCGCGAGATCCGCCTCAGTCATGAGAGTGTCCTCGTCAATTAGGTCATCGTCATCAAGGTCGTCCTCGAGATCGATGAAGCCGACCCCGGCGGGGACCACTGGCTTTGATTTCGCCTCAGTGGGCTTCCTCTTAAGATTAAGAGGAACAGAGCCATCTGCGAGAGGAGCCGGCTGGGATTTCTTCTTGCCAAGCTTCAAGGTGATGGCTCCGTCATTCGCACCGTAATCGGGTTTCTCAAAGCCACCCCGCGACGATACCAGACCGGCCAGAACCGCTTCCTTTGACAAAGTGGACTCCTCCAGGCTATTGCCATCTTGAGATTGTAGACGACCGCTAGGCTTGAGGGACTCGGCGACGGGGCCAAGGACAGTTCGGTTCATCAAAGCGACGGATTCGTCCAGCATTGAAGAGGCATCGGATAGGACCAAGACAAGATCGTAGGTGGAAGAAGGCAGTGTGACCAATCCTAAGGAGAGACGGTCAAGCATCTGGAGATCGGTGACGGAGCGATCATAATCGGCGAGGACGGATGTGAGGGCGTCGGAATTGGAAGCAAGAGAGGGAGGCGCCAGAAGAAGGGTTCGCTTGGGTGGCGACGTAGATTGGACAGACTTTGTGACAGGCATGACGAAGTCGTCACTAGGATCGATCATGAGGGTCGCGGGCGCCATTGCGAATGAATGCACAGCAGAAAAGCAAAGTCAATGAGGGATGAGGGAACAAGAGAGTAGGGAGAGATGAGGGACAGGACGTTTTTAAGATCTGTAAGGTATGTTAGACCCAGACTTTTTGACTCGGCGGTCGTTGGTGTCCCGGATTAGTCAAAGAACAGCAGTACCGTGCACGGCCAATACAAACTGTGCAATCTGCCCTAGTATACGAGGGATCGTACCGTGTGGCCTGACTATCAGATGAACGGTATTGCATCTGATATCAGGGTTGCGGGGTCATTTTTCTGCTTTTCCACGGCGGGGGCTTTTGGCTTCTTCGAAAGGGCCCTTATTCCGACTGCGGAGACGCGGAGTAGTCTACCTACTAAAGGACGTTACGGGTGCCCATCATATTGGGAATGGCTTTGCAACCATGCAGTCACAATCAGTTGCAGCTGATAAGTTGATAACGAAATAGCCTCTAACGGTTGGTGTTTGCCTGTTTGCATTTGCACTCCCCGGAGATGCAAGAAATTTGTGGTCTTCTTGACGGCCTGAGAGTTACCTGTCAAACCATACGACTCGGCCTTTCTCGCCCCTGTTTGGTTTCGAGATCGCTCTTCTTTTCTTCCACACTTTAATCTTAGGTACCTACCCAGGTAGCTGACATATGATCATTGGTAATCCGAGCCAAGGGTGGGGGAGACGCGGCTCGGAACCACCTACCGTAGATATTACAATACGGGTCGGCAATGGGCGGTGGGCGATGTCGGACCAATCCCGAACAGTACGATTGCTGTTTGGTTTTGATATGCACGATTGCCATAGGTTGTCACTGTGCTCCCGGCTCAACCTCGTGAGCGGATGACACGGGCGCGAGAGCCGCGATCCCGGCCCTCAGCTTGTGGCCTGCGGCCTTCGAGGCCTTCCGTTTTATGTGCAATTGTGGAGAGTCTCTTTTCTGGGGTATCAAAGTTGGAGCACTTATGAGGTTATCCCCCTTTTGAAGTTATGAGGCTCACGGTGACTGGTGTCTCGCTGAAAAGGCATGTTTCTGGTGTTGCACAACAAGTTTGCTACAACGCAAATCTCACTTGATCTTTTGTACTCAAAACGTGCTGGGTTATCTCATGTTTCTAGACTCATATAGTAGTTCGTGAAGCGTCGTTGGTTTGAATATACAACTTGATTTACTTCTCGTCTTACACAGTTTGGGTGTGACAAGGTCTTAATTTCTAACATTGAGCTTCATAAGAAGAAGAATAGCTCAATTTTCTTCTAATAGTGGCAGTAGATTAGTCTTTGTGCGTTACCGGTATATTCTCTCAATCAGTATGAACCGTACTGAGTGACTGGTGTGCTACGTTCGAGTATCGAAAACTAGCCATATGATATCTTCCCTAACTAATAAGAATATATTAACAAGGGAACACTTCATATCACATCGTCTTTCTATATCAAGATGTGCAATATTCCGATGCTTCGGTACCTGTACTGCAGCCAAGTGTTTGCCAGGGCTTGCAACTGTCAGTGGTCGGCACCTCTCATTCACTCCTTCTCGATTTCGTCGGATCATGGAATGAGCAAACGCGTGTTTGTTTCCAATATGCGCTTGCCCCAGGCAACAGTGATTCACTGCCTCTTTCCATCCTGCTCTTTTTTTCCCCTCCTCCTTCACCTCTTCTTCTTCCTTCCTTCCTCAACCACACTTGCATTCATCAACATCTCTCATCCGCATAAGAAGGCACAGGATCATTGTGCTTGCCTTTGAAAGATATCTCTGAGAAAAGGCTCTGTCTTCTTTCTCCTCTTTTCAACTCTGAATGCCCTCGTGCTGAGAATCGTACAAACTTGCTTTTGTCACTTGACGATTCTATTGGTACCTAGTACTCAGACAATACTCAATCCTCAAGGTACGTAGAAGCTCGATTTTCTCTTTCATTTCATATGTTTTCTTTCCATCGGAATTCGCTATCGTCGGAACCGTTGTGAAACACTCTGCTGCTTGATTTTGTGGCTATTCACATTTCGCAGTACTCGTTGGCCACTTCTCCGCGTTCTGCTTCTCATCTTGGATGCTGGAGAAACATGTTTTCAGCTGCTTGCTGTTCGCTTCCCTTTCCAAAGTGATTTTCTCCCTTCTCAGAACCCAGGAAGTCTTTGTTACTTCATCTCCTTTTGCATCTGTCGTTGCTAAACATTCATTTGTTCTCTGCTCGAATATAGTAACAATCGTGTTTAGACTTGAGCTGACGATCTACTTCCATCATGTCGGACTGGAACAACGATAAGGGTGGTGCGACCCATGCGAACATCTTTGACCAAGAGAACTGGGCCAACAGTGGCCAAGCTGAGTATGTTCTCTCAATTAGACCTGTGCGGAACCTAATATATTGACTTTCATAGCAACGCATCTGTCAACAACGCCGGCTTCGGTAACGATGGCTTTGACAATGGCGATGGCTTTGAAAGCGAACAGCCCAAGGGCGATGAGAAGTGTTTCAGCTGTGGCGAGACTGGGTAAGAACCAATATGCTGGGGAACAATACAATCTAACATATTCAGTCATCAACGTGCCGAGTGTCCCAACCCTCAGGAGATGACCTGCCGCTTCTGTAAGCAGCCCGGTCATATGATCAAGGAATGTCCCGATAAGCCTCCCATGATCTGCGAGAACTGTGGTGATGAAGGTCAGTTTCATCCATTCCGGCGTGATGCTCTAGGCTCATATGTTCAGGCCACATGCGCAAGAACTGCGAAAAGCCTCGCAAGATCAACCGCGACCACGTCGCTGATGTCGGCGCTGATGACGCATGGGACAAAATCAAGCAGGCCGTCATTGAGCGAGACGTCGACGACGCCAAGGAAGCTGTGCAGGAGTACATCAAGGCAGTGGATGGCGAGGTCACCTATCGCGAGCTCCAGGAAGCGTTGATCGACCAAGGCATTGGTCTCTGGCTCATTCCCACTGAGCGCTCTCTCATCCAAGTTTTCACCAACATGGATCTCCAGGGACACATTGACAAGAAATACACCATTTCTTATCGCTTCCTCGAGAAGGCGGATCGTCCTCGCGAACTTGAAGGGTGGCCCAAGACCCGTGATGAGCTTCTCTCTCGTCTGGACGACGCTGGCGAAGTCGTGGATCGAGGTGTTCCCCTTTGCATGAACTGCAAGGAGCTTGGTCATATCTCCAAGTTTTGTACTCAGGAGAAGACGGAACGCAGTGATGCAGTCAAGATCTCCTGCTTCAACTGCGGTGCAGATGGTCATCGCGTCCGAGACTGTGAGTACAACCCATTGGCAGTCCGCCAACTGAATCTGATACTAATCCCTTAGGTCCTGAGCCACGTGTGGACAAGAATGCTTGCAAGAATTGCGGGTAAGCATTGAACAATGAGAATCTGGGACTGTGAACTGACAACATTAGTAAATCTGGTCACCGGGCTGCTGACTGTGAGGAACCCCCAAACCCTGCCAATGTCGAATGCCGCAAGTGCAACGAGGGTAAGTTTATCTGACACATCTGCACTGGTCTTATTCTAATTGTTGCAGTCGGCCACTTTGCCAAAGATTGTCCTCAAGGCGGTGGCAGCCGAGCTTGCCGCAACTGTGGTCAGGAGGGCCATATCTCGAAAGACTGTGATCAGCCTCGAGACATGTCCACTGTGACTTGCCGCAACTGCGAGAAGCAAGGCCACTACAGCAGGGAGTGTCCGGAACCAAAGGATTGTGAGTTACTTGCGTTGCCTATTGTCGTAATTGTGACTGACCAGTCTCCAGGGAGCAAGGTCCAGTGTTCCAACTGTCAGGAGTACGGCCACACCAAGGTTCGATGCAAGGTCCCTCCTGTCGAGGAGGCTGACGGCTTCGGCGCTGGTGGTGACGGTGACGGTGGATGGTCCAACGCTGATGCCATGGGAGGTGGTGATGGCGATGGCAACCACAACGCGGGTGGCAACGACGGGTGGACTGCCTCCGATAGCAAGGCCATCGAGACTGGGGGATGGTGAACACTATTGATGGCATGATGTTGTCCGGAAAGGCAATCTCTTCTGCGATTTTGGTGGGTATAGTCGGTGAACAGCATTTAGCGGACGAAACGAAGTGGTAAAAAAGGGGTGATGTAGGAAGCGATTTCGTCAGAGGTTGGCCGTTGGAAGTAATTAATCCATGCACCCAGGTAAATGCCTAACCAGGTGTGCGGTCGCAATCGTTAATATCAGTCGCTTTGACAACGCAGCGAAGTCTTTTCGTGACATGCTTGAATGGTTACGGTGTTGTGAGATCAGGTATGTTCAGAACATAGAGGCCCATTTGGGCATTGGGTTGTGTCCATTAGAATATATTCCTATATGCTCATAGCTACCTGATTTTCACATCTTCTCGAGTGCAACGAAGGGTTTCAAGCTGCTGTTGGTCTGTATCATGCTGTGGAAGGGCTTATGAGTCGGACATACTTGTTGTGTTAGGCGTCCAATCACTCAGATGAAATGAATTAACCAGAGCTGCAATGGAGACTAGGAAATAAACCTTTTCGGTTTGTGATCTTGTCTACTATGATAACACAAGCTTACTCTGATGTGTTCTGATAGGACCTTCTGTTGCATTCAGCTCGAAACTTTGTAGCAGCTCGTTCGTGTTGCGGGGCTGTTGTCGACAATGATGCCTCATGTGCCCTTGATAGTGGGAGACTGTTAGTGCATGTGGTTCCATTCAGCTTCGTGGCTTCTTTGGAAAACAGCTGGCATTTTCGAGTTATTTAATGGGTACATGTGTTGATGATGAATGTGTTGTCTAGGGCTCGGCATGGGCATGAACAGTCCAGCGATTGCATCACCTGACAATGTTGTCGTTTGGAGGACTTGGCGGTTTAATGGGGCTGAGTAATGGACGGATAATGTGGTGAATTGTGCTAGGAAATAACAGGAGAATAAAGACATGGCGTTCCTCAGCCCTACCGCTGGAGATCTACTAATGTTTCAAGAAGGACTGATAGCATGTAACCGTCTCGACAATGTGTTCTGGACCTGTTACGAAATATGTAGATCCGACTGCAAATAGATTGTGATTACCCATACCCACTGGGTAGTTAAAGCACATGTTGAATATTCGAGTTCACACCCGGTAGGCCAGTGTTGTAGTGACCACTGTTCACTACGTTCATGGTTCTTCATACCGGAACTCCATGCTAATATCGCAAAGCACGTAGTACACGGGAGGATGTCTTTTCCATCTCGTCTCTCTTAAAGATGTTAACAAAAACATAAAAACAATGAATGAGATAATTAAACCAATGAAGCCAATTAATGACAGACACAGATATTACCACAGACGCAAGAAACAGATTGGAAAGCCGTTATATAGGGTAACCAACGTCAGGGTATATCTAATCACATATCAGGAAATGACTTCCAAGGTCCAAAGTATTGGGTCAAGCTAATAAAAAAACCCGAGTCGCCCTAGGGCAGCAGATCCATATCGAAGATTCCCGCCGCTGGGATCTATCGTAACGGCCGCCATACGTCAGAATCACAGCAAAATTACTATATATGGACGTATGCCAACCAACATACTCAATGAAGAGCCGGTTAAGGCTTGTCACATAGGAGACAGACAACCTCCAACATTGAATGCAAGGCATAGGAGGCCATTAGATCACGCTGCACACCAATGTCGATCATATGTAAACAGTCCATCAGGATCTCGATTGTCACGCAATTGTCGATCGCGTTGTGAGACGGAATACTGTAAGGGCGGTCAGTAGATTCATTTCTCAGACGGACCGACACGGCAGAGGGTGATGACGGAACATTTGTTCCATAGCTGTGTAGCTCGCAGCTGTAGAATTACTAGAGAATTGACAATTCGCAATGCTATGTTGATCTAAATGAAGGCCTTGAGAGTTGGTTAAGCAGGAGATGTTGTTGTGTTACTGAAATGGTTGGTGCTTGGCTCGGCCGAGTCCACTTAAACGTCATGTTAAGGACATGGGGTATCAAATTAGAGTTGTGGAAGCGGCTCTGCTGCGTGCCTGGAGTTCCCAACCTCAACCTTGACCGAAATTTTGGTTGGAGCTACAGATCCATTCGAGATCCATGGATATCAATGGCCTAAATTCAAGTTTCCGAAATGGCGGGTTTGTCCTGGTTATTTGCAACACACATTTAAGTGAACTCATCGGTGCGTTTGCGTCATAACTCAACACTTGCGGGTCTTTTCCTGGCCCTTGCATGGGAAAGCCGATTAATTGCATGGAAGCCATAAGAGCATCTAGAGCATCCCCATTGTCTATGGATACGCCAAGTCTGTATCTTCGTCGAACTGCTACTTATCGCAGGCTAGTAGAGAACGAGAAGCAAGTCCATGCTGCTCTGATCCCGCGTTCCCCTGGGCCCCAGACAGGCGCTTCGGCGCCAGTGCTAACTTATGGAGACCGCTGGAACTATGGTGTTTGGGACGGTGGAAAAGCTTGGAAATGGACGTCGAGAAATGCAAGGTAGTACCCAGGCGCCAGGCTTCAACGGAACGTAGGTCTTAGAACGACCAACCTCGAAAAGGGTGGGAGGAAGGTCAAGTGAAACTGAACGGTAACGGAGGCTTAGGAAGCGTTCCTGAACATGTTCAACAGGTTGGCCTTACTGTGGGTGAGAAGAGGAGAATATAAGAAAATATCTACCAGAGGAGTGCACTGTTGTCAAATAAGAATATGGAGAAGGCTATAGAAGTATGTAAGTGCTCCAACTTGTTATCGAAACATATATCCTGTGCTTACTGTTTTGCATCTATTTGTTGACTTTGATGCGTACATGAATTCAATTAATATTGATACAATTAATAACGGTGACAGACAGAAACGAAGCCGTTGAGCACCTGATAAGTCCCATGTCTCAACTGTGAATGGTCGAAAGAGCTGACGTCATGAGCAAGTCATATGGCGCCTCAATAACTGCTGTACGAGTTACTGACACAGTGTTTTGTCCTCGAGCATGTCTGCCTTCAAGGTGACACTGTGTATCTTCCCCTCCGTACGCCAGGTTTTGCATGATTGGATTTCCTATCACGCCTGCTATTGTCTCATTGAAGGCCTATCATCGGCCGAGTGCTCACGTACCTCCTCGCAAAAATGCCGAAGGCACTTCTTGCATATCCCCGAAAACTCGAACGCCATCAGAGTTTATCATGATCCGAGAATATCAATGGACAGTCTCAACAGACGACTTCACAGGACAACGCACACTCGTGCGTGAACACAATGCGATATTGCTTGTGAATGGCCAGGGTGGACTGAGGACCCAACCCAGTCCAGGGGGGTCACGCCATTAGCGTGCAGCCTTGATTTCTAAGGTGGAACTCGCCTGGTGAAAGATACAGTATCAAATCCAAATGTCAAAGTTCTTGCGAATCCGCCCCTGGCAAAGAAAGGGGCTTGAGGACGGATGAAAGAAAATGATCCCGTAAGTTGGGTGCTGATTGAGATAGACAAGGACATGAACAAGAGTCGGTCTGGTCAAAAGACGCTTGCAACAAGCCGTCAACAGGTTCTCCAGGCTCAAGACAGTCCGTCCTCTTCGCGAGTTAGGTGTGTGTTGTAGAGTTCAGGGGGTGTGTTGCAACCAACGTCGATCCCTCAACGACGCCTCCGACTTATAAATCCATGAAGACCGTGAGGGGTTTTGAAGTACACATAAGGTAGAATGTTGCAGAATTGATAGAGATTCGTGGGGTCAGTACCAGCCACGAGTAAAGAGCCTGATACAGAAACGTGACTTTGAACCTCCGTTTCCAGAATGAAGGTCAGACAAGGGGCGGGAGCGTGCCCCAGACTGGAACCTAGAGTTCCAAGAGCACGGAGCTTTTCAACCAGCAACATGGGCCTCAAGCTTGGCTCTTGGTATCCAATCTCAGTCTAAATCTAACAAATCTAAAATCTCAATCAAGATTGAGACAGTATTCGGGTTTAGTCAGGGAACTGAAAACGGATCCAGTCGCGAGATTTCCAAGATTGAGGGTGGTGAAGGAATTATTGCTGTTGTCAAGATGAGCTTGACGAGACCACTCCTTGCGTCATCATAGCAAAATGCGCCAATTGGATTGAATGAGGTGGGAATGACGGTGGTGCTCCGGTCCAAGTGTCCACTTGTTTTACTGGCTCCTGCTGGAAATGGGGTGTGGAGACAGAAAAAATGCTAGCACGTTTTGCACCCGCACAGTGTTAGAAACTGAACATCTCATTTCATGATTTTGAACCTATCCTTGGAAAAAGTATGTAACCAATTATGACTTCCAACGTTGAGTCTATTTTGAACGATTGTTTCGCAGTCATTTCCAAGCCATGATAGATAATAAAGACGATTTACCTGTAGAATACCATTATACCTTATGGCTTAACCACATGACACGGAGAGAGCTCGGCGGCATTAAGCTGTAATCACCGATTCGTGGGATGATGCTCGCCCATCACGATCGACTCTCTCTTATTCTGGCGTCCTTCTATGGCACTTCTGTTTACAGATTGATGCCGGGGTTTCTAATCAGTGAAACGTTGTCCCCTGGGCCCCAACTTAGCTTACCTTGCAACTCAACAAGTGATTCGCCCAAAATACACGCGTCTGGTTGGTTCCCCGGACCTTTTTGGAGGGGAGGATCGAACGATGCAATCAAATACAGTGCCTACAGTGTGGGAGCCGGGATGCCTACATTAGTACCTTAGGGTGTATCCAGTAGCCAGGCGCGAGGCCAGTGCCTGTCGGTTTTGTCAGCCGGCCTAGCGTCCCCCTCAGTCAAGTCCTTTCCCTTATTTTTTCGCCCCCCCAGGCCTTCTCAAGTCGCTTTCAGGAGCCCAGCCGCCGCCGTCTCTTTTTTTTCTGCGCCTTCTTTTCCTCGTTGCCCACAACGTCATCTCTGACGTCTTTTCTCAATCTAATCCTTTCACAATCCTCGTCCATCGACGCAATCCCGCAAGCATAGCAACACCCGCTTTATCGCTCTTCGAGACACGGCGCAAATCTATCGTATCCTTTTTTTTTTTTTGTTTTCGGCGGTGTTTTTCAACTCGCATC